>JBBPMG010000163.1:0-42896 GCA_038090195.1 Boletellus deceptivus
ATGACTACTATTCACTCAGATCTTGCTCAAATCTCTTGATCCTTGGACCTATAGAGAGCTGTGAGTAGGTACATCATTTCATCCTCCCATAGTTTAGATAGGGTTAGGGGTTATCAGGGTTAGGGGATTTTTGTCCAAAACATGCAAACATACAGACAATTGTTTGAGCCACTGTACATGATGAATTATGGGCTTGTGTGGACATTGAGCCTGGTTATATAGTGCTGATACACTTTCTTGTGGCTATTACTCACTGCCTACCATGGCTGCATGCACTGCCTTTGGCTGTGTGCATTGCTATTAGGCTATATCAATATTGTTAATATATAGTCAAATAATTGACCCAATAAAGCACTGTTTTAATTCATTTATATCTCCATCAGTTCTTAACATAATTACATAATTTTTTGTAAGTAGGTAGCTAAGAGTAGATGCTTTCATTTATCAACTTACAGTATGATCATATTTGTACTCAATGCATCTCTACTTTACAAACATTCAAAATGTGCCAAATATTGGGTCAATTTCTTGAGTCACTGTATATCTCAATCCCATTGCAACTGAATCACATGACTAAGAGCTCCTCTTCAGAGCAAGAGTTAGGGATATTAATGGCCTTGCAAGGATTAGAGCTAATGTGTTTTGGTTCTCTTGCAAATGTCACATCTTTCCAAGATACCTCAATATTGGGCCATTTATTTGAGCCATTATAGACCTAGTGATTGAAAGGACAAAAGGTCAAGAGTGCCAATGTCTTCCTACAACAAGACAAGGTAACTACCAGACTAGGGACTTCCTAGCTAGTAAATGAGGACTAAGAGGTGGATGGGAACTTGATACTGTAGATTACTAGGTACCAGATGGGTAAGTCTAGCTTAGGGTATAGAACTAGATGACTGGAGTTTATATATCTACCAAGAGGACATACAGCAGATTGACTACCATATTAAAGAGATGATAGGAAAGCAACAGTAACATGATGGCAAGGAAGACAAAAGAGGAAAAGTTGTCTAGATTGAATTGGACAAGGAGTAAGTAAGAATGACAAATGATCTGAATGAATGGATCTACTATAAGTGTAAGCAAGGATATCAAAGGATCCAGTTGGACAGATCATGAGGTAAGCACTTAAAAATAAGCAAGCCAAAGGAAAAAGATAAAGAAATAACTAGAGGACAGGGAATGGGGTGAATCATAACAAGGTTCAAACTTCCTTCAAACTTCCTCCAAAGTTTCTTTCTTTTCCTCTCATCTATGTTAATTTATTCAGCTGGATGTGCAAAAATCACACTGCAGACATGTGGGTTGTCCAACAGTACATAGTCCTTGACAGAGAAGGTCTGGCATCATCATTCCTTTTGATTGATGTAACACACACTGTGGAGCTTATTCTGATGTATGGCAAGATACTGGATCAGAGGGTTACCTACTGGACATCACAGGAAATTTACTCATAATTCTACCTAAACTGTTTCATGGACAAAGAGGTGTACCAACTTTCCCTGCATTCCAAATTATGATCACACCACATTTGTTCTGATAATTGCTTGCTGTGGACTGATAAGACGATCAGTGATTTGTTTCTTATTGAGGAACAGTACCAATACATATGGTGTTGCCATAATGCCTGGGTATGGCTTGGCTTCCCTCCGCCAGCCAAAAGTCTTGATCTCACGGGCACGTCGCAAGTCGGTAGAGGTAAGCGTTCATTTGAGACATTTTGTGGCATATCGTCACCTCTGACGTACCGTACTCTTGTGTGCACACCATCCACCGTGCGTGGTACATGACCGTCCGTCCGACACGTCATTTTCGCGTGTGGAACGATCCACGTAGCACCGATCAGGCGGCCGGAACTACATATTTGTTTGGTGGCACATTTGCTGTAGAGGCCATCTCCGAGGCCTCGCTCTAAGCCTCTGACGTCGTACTGGTAATTCCACAGCACCACGGCAGAATGACCTCAACTCTTATGATACACCGCCAGCAATTACCTAGTAGCCATGCCATATTCACTCTGCGCGAGTCCACCTGTGGATGGTATAACGACAATCCGATGTACAGTATCCTACAACAATAGACTCCAAATAGATAATATACATTCATCGGCACTTTCTTTCACTCGTGCATAGGACATACACTCAACCCCTTACTAACCCTAGCCCCCACACCTCCGAGGTCTCAGATGCTTCCATGCGCGATCGCGTCCAACAAGCGTCCCACCTCGGTCATCGTCGGCCTCAACGGCGGAATGGCGTCCCAACACCGGTCCAACACGCTCCAAAACGCCGCCTCCAAGCCCGCCTCCTTCGTCGACGCTGTCCGGAGGCGCATGTCCGGTATCGGCGGTGCACCGCGGCACGGTCGGACGCCACGCAGAATATCCATCGTCACTGCGCGATCGTTTCGACGATGCGCGTACGGCAGCTCGTTCGTCGCCACCTAAGAAGTGATGCATCGGTGAATCGGACACGGGACCTGATGTGCGGAGCGACATACCTCGAGACAGACGCACGCAAACGAAAACACGTCGCTCTCCCGCGTGACGGGGCTTGGCGCTCCATCGTCCTCGACGAGGGAGAGCATGAGCTCGGGCGCCATCCACCGCGTCGATCCAGCGAGCAAAGATGTGCACAACTGGGCGGCGCGCAGGGTGCCGTCCGCGAGGGAGAGTTCCTCGACGACCGTCGACAGGCCAAAGTCGGAGATCAAGGCACGTCCCTCGTCGCTGATAAGAATATTAGTCTGCGAGTAGAAGAGGAGGGGAGGGGCGTGCGCGTCAGTCGCCACCCACGACAAAAGCCACTGTTCGCGGAAGAGGCACATACACCTTTGAGATCCCCGTGCACTACGACGGGCTTCATGTTGTGAAGGTAGCTCACGCCAGACGCGACTTGCCTCAACTACGCGATGATACTGTCAACAAGTGCCTCTCCCTCCATTGCCACACTCACCAAGGTCAATCGGTCCACGTGAACATCTTTTCGTTGAATGTACTGCATGATCGTGCCGTTATTACACCACGGAGACACCATCGCGATAGAATGAGCAGACTGGATGACGCCAAACAGAGGACAGATGTTGGCATGTTGTAGGCGGTACCACGCAGCAACCTCTGATTTCAGACGCTAAGGCACCGTCCGTCAATAACAAACGACACGGACGATCAGACAACATACTTTCAGCAGCTTCTCGCGCACGTCGTCTGCCACGCTCTGGTACTGACGAAGAAACTTGAGCGCAACCTGCCCGCACGCACGGTCAACACACAAAATATTCGGGTCTCCCGCCCTCCCATCCAAACGCACCGCTCTAGATTGCCCCACAGCATCCGTCCATATCCCCTTCCACACATCCGAGAAACCGCCATGGCAGACCGGATCCTGGCCCACCTTGCACACCTCGTCCGTTAAATCGACCAGCAGTACATTCCCCTTGACGAGGAGCGTCTTGGTAACCTTTTCCAGCGTCGCCTTGTGTCGCGCGCGCTGTTTCAGCCGCGCATAATCGACGTGTTCCGGGATCCACCGGCATTCGTCGTAGTTGGCGAGGGCTTGGACGAGCGAGGTGAGCGAGGAAAAGTACAGATGAACGGGATTGCGTTGGAGGAGCGAAGCATTGCGGAGATGGACGTCAGAGCGGGACTCGATGCCGACGTCGACCCAGACAGCACCGTCACGGTCGTGTTCACGTCCGCTGGCATCGGTCCGGGCACTCTGCGTGGGAGGACTACCTACCTCGCGGGTCTCCTCTTGATCTTGCACGCCAAGAACGTACAGCGCCAGGGTTGGCATTACCGGAAACAACAAATGCGTAGACATCCTTGCGACAAAAGGCATCAGCCGCAGTGTTGAAAAGGGCGCGACGGGCTCACGGATCACCCCCAAACCCTTCGTCCAGCGAGGCAAAGCACGTGTCTGGGAGCACAAACTGCTGTTCCTCGGACGCGACCCCGAAACAGATCTCCGCGTCCAGGAACTGCCAGCAATCGAAGCCCTCGTGTCCTTGATGCCTCATCACGTGCATCGCACGGGCGTCCCCGTCCAAAAACGCATGAAAGCTGTCCAGGACGGCACGCCGCCGGACCTCGTGCCACGGGTGCCCGTGCCGCGCCCGGACGACCGCATCCCCGACGACGCGTCGGGTCAGCCGGCCGACGGTCTCCGCGTATGCCTCGCCGTTGCGGTACCGGAGGAAGGTAAAGTAGCGCACTAACGCGTCTCGGCCGCGGTGCGACGTCGATATCTCGAACCGGCGCGCGCAACAGTGGTCCGGGTCGGCGCTGTGCACACGCCCACGGATCTGAACGACGAGTTCGGCGAGGACGCGCTCGACGTCGGTCTCGAGACGGACAAAGGCTTGCTCTGCGGTGCGCAGGGCGGCGCGGCAGCCCTCGTCGAGTGCATCGGAGGCCAAGTCATGGAAGACGGTCTGCGTCTGCTCGGGGATGCGCCGCGTCTCGGAGAGGACGTTGTTGAACACGTCGTAAATGTGCACGCGGTGGTCGTCCAGCGTGCGTTTATGAGGGTCCCTGAAGGGGGAAGGTGCGAGTCAGATTGGGGAAGGAGACGTGGGGGTCGTCGAGACCCACGCATCGGAGAGCCAGAAACGCCAGAGGAATTGTGGGATGTACGGCTCGACGACGGGGGGGCCAACCATCGTGGCCTTGCAGGTCGCCCTTGAAGACAGCTATGCTGGCATTTTCGTACAGCAAGTCAGTTGGCGCTAGCTGGCATCCGGCACATACGCCCTACCGCGGAGAGCACACCGGAAAGTTGAATGTGGTCTCCGAGCCACGGGTAAAGCTTCCCCAGGCCGGTCTTGCAGTTGTAGGTCCCAGAGGGTGGTGTTGGGGATGGGCCATGAGGCAGTGGGGTAGGTCTTAAATCAAGAAGTACCTCGTGTCGAGGAAACATAGCCCCCAGCGGTCATGTATCACCGGACGTAAAAAAAACATACAAATCAACGTGTCCCATGTCCCATCCGCAAATACTGATATTTAGTTTGTGCAGACCATAAATACCGTCGTACAAAATAGGTGTATACACCAATGCGGTCCATAACTTATGTGCTAGAAATACGGGGCCAGGGGCACCTAAAGGAGTGTGTGCAACGGGATAGGAAGTAAACACCAAGGGGGTGATACCACGTTGTCCGGCGGAAAGGAATATAGGTATAGCTTAGGTTCGGTAGCTGGGTGGTGACGGAGAGAAAGCCCTCGTCGTCGTCGAGTTACCCTGGAAGCTGTGTTGTGGAGCGTTGAAAGCGTATCCTCCAGCGGGCGAGCGCGCTGGTGGCGGCTCACTGGGAGGAACGATTGTTTCCGAACTTGCGTTCTCAAAGGGGCTCCGAAGTGACTCCACAGGTTCCGGGATGGCGTGCAGTGGGTATGACGGCGCCTCCGCGGCATTCGTCTGCAGTTCCCACTCCGCAGTATCTGTCCTATGTGGTGAGGCGGCGCTCCCGGTGCGAGAAGGTATCACAAGAGCCGCGTCGAGTGAAGCGTTGGCTCGGCGAGGTTGTGGAGCATAGACGCGGGGATCTGTCGCATAGCCAACCGCACGGCCTTGTTTATCCCATTGCTGGTAGGGTGTATCATACGGAGCATCCGAGCGCGCGAACGAGGTAGTGAGATTGACCTCCGACGCATTTGGATTGAATACAGTGTCGTTTGATCCGGTGAGACCACTGTTTTGGTACAGGACGTCTCCGTTCAACTTGGTTTGACTGGGTGGGAGATTAACTAAATGACGCTCCACAGAGACAGCACCGCGACTGACCGGGCTTTGCGACGCGCGTAGATGACGTCGGGCTTGACCTTGTTCACCTCTCTTGCGATGTACCACATCGCGGCGACCGTCACCACTACGGTGATGGCACCAACGACGTAACTGAGGGTTTTATTTGTCTTCGAGGTGGAACCTGCTTCCGGATGAGCGTGTGAAAAAGGGAAACACGCCGTTGACATACCATTCGCGCTACTTTCCAACAAAGTGCCAATGTAGACAGTGATGAATTGCTTAGGCATGGACAAGAGAGCGGCAAGAATGAAGACGAATATGTTCATTCCGCAAACGGCAAAGATGGCGGTGGTGACTTTGATGGGATCATTGATCATCCATGCAAGAATTCCAATCAAGGGACGAATACTTACAGTGACCCGGTACAGCGCTGTAACGCACAATGACAGCGATCTTGAAGCCACCCTCCCGTATAATCCTGGCGAGACAGGCATATTGAATGCTGTTCTTTTCCTCTTTTTCGGCCCGCGCCTGAAAGATATATCGGAATGCGCTAGGAGAAGGTGAGCGAGAATGGGTTAAGAGTAAGCGGACACGCACTAGAAGTTGCCTATTTCACCAAGCAGGGTCCCGGCAGCGGTGATACCAAAGCCAGCCCAAGTGCCCCAGACCAGGCCACAGACAATGGCTAAAATTTCGTGACCAAATAGCTAGAGGCCAAGGTGAGTGTGTGGGAAGTAGGCGCGACATGGGTACAAACGGGAGGGAAAGAAATGACGAAAAAGATGGCGATTGGTATGAGCCAGCCAGCGGGCAGACTATTGCGGAATTGAGAGGGTGAGCACATGAAAAATCAGACATGGCGTACTTGTGGATCCGGTTGGCGGTGGGCTGTATGGCGTGCACAATTTGGTCGTGATAGAAGATGAAGAGGGCGCCAATGACGATGACGACGATGCCGACGGCGTAATAGACTGCGGGAGATCAACAAGGGAAACCATCTGGGCGAGATAGAGACGGACTGAGGTATTTCCTCGTCAACAGCTTGTCCTTTTGGAAGATGGCGCGGTAGTTGAGCATCGTCTTCTGGTTGAGGGACTCAATCTCGCTGGGGGTCGGACTGGGCGTCCGCGCGGTCGGGGGGACATCTCTGGCGGGTGCGGCGTTGTAGGGCGGGGCGTAGGCGCTCATGTGTGTGGGGGAGTGACGAAGGACCCGCTTCGGTTTTATGGACAGGTGATGGTTGCGTTGCAAGGTGTTGCAGTGGCTGACCACCGCCTCGTCTTGGCAGTGCCGATGGACGAGGAGACCCTCGCACACAACTTGGTCGCCATCGGCGCCGTCTCGCTCGAGGACTATCTCGCCGGCCGTGGCTCTGCTGCCCAGCCCCTGCCACCGCCCCCCGCACCGACGACGAGCGAGGATGTCAGCGCTGTCACACATCTCCATCAGGCCTGCCAGCGCACCTTGCGCAGCACCGACGCCCTCAAGTTCGAGTTCATCGAGCACAGCGGCTCGAGGAGTGAGCTCGTCCCCGCGTTCGCGGCCCTGACCGCCCTGACCACCTCCCAGACAAACAATGCGTCCTGACCATCACCAAGCCCGACGGTACACGCCGATCGTATGCGACCCTGCCCACTTTCGCAAAGAAGAGCGAGGCGAAATTAGAGGCCGCAAAAATAGCCATCGACATGGGCGCGCTCGGCTTTCTCGCCGGCGAGCCCGCACGTGCGTCCGCAGCGAGCTCCAGTGCAGGCGGTGCTCTCTCGCCAACCGCGACACACGACGCGTTCGTGGGCGACATCGAGAAATGTTGTCTCGAGTGGCGTGCTGGCCACGTTACCCCGCACTGGGTCCCGTTTTCTGATCCCAAGTTGGTGCACAGTCAGTCCGGATCTCGCTCCTTGTCGGATACTGCGTTGACACGAGGCAGAACAGGGCTGTGCGCTGCGTGTCCAGCTTTCACCCCACCTCGCTCGCGTGTACTTGATCGACCCGACGTTTGACAGCTTCTCGGATGCAAAGGGGGCCTGTGCCGCAGCCGCTGTTCGTGAGCATGTCCTGGATTTCATCAAGCACGGCAACGGTCAATCGCGTCCCTCCTCTCCTATCCCGACGCCTTTCGCTACCACGGCGCCACCGGTGTCCACAACGACACCCTGGACACTGCAAACCTTCTATGAGTCCCTTCCACGACCTTTTCCGGAGACATTCAACACGACCGAGGCTGCCGAGATCAATGCCCCGGCGTGGCTGAACACACTGGTACAGAACGCAAGAGGAGGAAAACTCGCCTTGTCATTCTTTTTCACGTCCGATGGCCCACCCGGCTGTCAGTGTCCCGGCCCCGGTTGCTACGTCGTTACTGAGTTCCTTCACAGTGCATGGCTGTCTCCTCAAGCTCGATCGCCCCGGGGAATACAAAGCGTCCCTCGTCGACGCCAGGTTTCCCAAGCGATCCGATGCCAAGGCCGCTGTCTGCTTACAAGCCATGTCTCAGGGCATCGGCGATTACATCCGTTCCATCACATCCGCCGTGAACACCAAAATAACTCACGCGATGCGTTCCTTCTCGAGCAGCTTGGTGTACCCTGCATTGACGTCAGAGCTCAACAAGATTGGGTCCGACCTTCACCCACATTTTGAGTATGACAAGGAGAGAGACGGTGGGCATCCTTTGCCTGCTCGTCCGGAAAAGCTTTCCGATTGCTGACTCACATGTAGCGTTTGGCGCTAGCCTGGTCGTCAAGCTGTCGACCTCACCCACGTCAGAGCAAGTTCGACGATACAATGTCCCGAGTGAATATCGCAATAAGGCGGACGCCAAGGTGGGCGTCATCTGCCACGCTGCCGAACAAGGTGTCGTCGAATTCGCTCGTTTTCGGGGAGGAAGCCCCCCGGATTGCTACGTAAGTCCCTACACATTGAACGCTTATAACCCAGATGCGTCTCGAAAGCGGAAGCAATCTGGAGCAGCGGAAGATGTGGAGCAGGGTCTACCAGCGAAGAAAAAGAAGAAAAGGAAGGGAAAACGGCGGGCGGAGGCTCCGTCTCACTGTGAAAGTGGCCACCTCACCTCGGTGGGGCAGCATCTGCCCACCCATCCGAGCGGCATCCAGATGCATGGCATTTCCGAGCCGGACGACATGGGTCTGTCGCAGAGTGCCCCCGCAGGCTACTTGTGCGATCCATCTCGGCCAGGTTTTGGGGGTGGGAGTGGATCTGGTGCGGCTCTTCCTGCTGCGCATAACCACAGGTCTTCGTATGATGCACGGATGCATGCACAAGCCTATCCTGCAGTGCTAGACCCGCGGTCTGCGGGGGGCAGTGGACTGGACGGTTGTATATATGCCGCCTATCCTGTCCACGACGGGTATAGTGGCGGATCATATCCGGGGCGCCCTATCGATGACCCGTCCTCGGAGGGCGGACCGTCTCGTCCAAAGCCACGGGAGGACCTGTCGCATTCCCCCCGTCGGCCGGTCGAGCCTGCAGAATTGGAACCAGGGGAAGTGGTGTCTTCTACCGAATCTGTATTCTCCGAGAGCTCGAGCCGGAACGAGGATGGCGATGACGCGTTACTAGCGAACAAGCAAGGTGCAGGCGCCGCCACGACGGCCTTTGAGGGCGAGGGTAAAGAGATGTGCCCCACCGACACGTCCACCGCTGTCTCTCGAGGCGCTCTGGGCTCTACTTCCACGAACGCACCCTCCACGTCCCACGTGAAGAGGCTGATAGGTGAGACTCTACCTGTTCGTTCCTTGTATCGGTCTTTGACGCAGTACCTTTGTCAGACTATTGCGCACAACACGGTTGCGGCACACCGTCGTTCCATGAGACGAAGTATCAGGGTCAGTTCCAGGTGTGGATCATCATTGGCAGGCAACGGTTTGACCTGCCGGCAACATATGTAAGTGTAGAAGAGGGACAGGAGCGGGTGGCGAGGCAGGTGTTGGCACGGTTCTCCAAGTCGTCCGACTAGTGCGCGACAAAAAGGTTCGCCGCATTTTGGGTATGTCGATTGTCGTCCGCCAATACTGTATGGAAAGGAAGAAGGAAAGAAAAATAACTCGGGCCTCACATTGTATCACAGGTACCACCCTGTCTCATCTTACACCACTGGCATGACTACATGCACATCCTCCGCTGTCAACGCGCTCCGCTGGTACGTCAAGGAGGTCAGAGGGGCCAAGGATTCGCGTGGGAACAGTACGATAGCCCAACGGACTCTGAGCTGTCACCACGGGCAAGGGTTGAAGACGAAACACGAGCGCCCTCCGCGGCGCACCGCACCAAAAACAAAAACGGGGAGGCAGAATACCAAGTCGCATGGGGCCGCGCCACTGCGCGAGTGCAGTGCTCGCAGTACACAGGACAATTACTTTAAGGATACACTATTAACCTTACCTTTACCCTTTCACAGGTTCCTGAGTCACTCGTGCTCCTCTGACTTGTCTTCAACACCATAGTATCGAGTGATAACATTGCAAATCGACACAGAGGTTGTCTAATGCTTTCAGAAGAGAACCAACTGAATGATTGCCCTTCGCGTCTTGCTCCGAATCTTCACTGGCATGTAAAACGGAAACGCAGAAGTTGACCTGAAGAACTGGGGGACCTTGAGGATGATACCTAAGAACTGATAATTTTTGAACAGTTAGAACTCATGCTCATTAATTAGTACATGGCAAGATGCTTGAACTATGCGAACAAATAACATGGGTTACTGTGCGTCCCGGTCCTACGATTTCACGCGTATGGACCGGATTTCAAACAGCGTTCACAGGGGGGGGGATCCATCTTTGTACAATCACTTGAGGGATTGCAAGGTCACAGTGTGGCTATTGTGCCTGTGGCCTCTGGGGAAGGTGGTCAGTTCGTCCAATACTCCCCCGGGATCGTCCATCGATCCTGGTAGAAGCATCTGCTCGACGGTGAATGCCAGGGTGGGCCTGTGATGTTCACTAAGGGTAATAGTGTCTTGAAGGACAATACCCCTCTGTGCTCGGATGGCCGAAATGGAGGAACTCGCGTCGAGAGTGGGTGGAGGTCTACTTGATATGCGACGCTCTGAGCACTCTTAGCTCTTGATCACCCGGGGATGGCACGCCCGCCGGCACTCGATCTCAGTGGTCAAGCCGGGTTCGCGTCTTAAGTTGCGGGGGCGGGGTGGTGAGGAGATCCAGCCGTTGCATGTGTTGAATGACCGTCAGGGGATGCCCCTTTGTTAGATGAGTCTGGCGGAAGGAAACAAGACTAGTTATTACTCGGAGAGGCTGTGCTCGCGTGTCCCTGAACTCGTCGATGATGACCAGCCCCCTCAACGCGACGTACGACAAACAAGGGTATGTCTTCGTCCCTTTTCTCGTCCCACAGGTCCTGCTGCCCGAACTACGCACCGCCTGCAACCGGGTCATCGCCAAGGCGCACACGGGGGCCTGGCCTCATCGCCGCACGGTCGGCAAACAGTTTCCCCCGTTCGACGACGACGACGGGAACGCAGACTTGTGGGGGGTACAGCATGTGATGCATCCCGCGCTGGGAGAGCCTGTGTTCGCGCGATGGTATACGTCCGTGCCCGTCCGCACGGTCTGCGCGAGGTTGCTGGGCTGTGATACGGGTTCGCTGCAGATGGGTACGTGTATTCCGAGACTCCCCCCTGGCGAGTCCGTTCCGAAGTCGCTCGTGGGACCATCGGCGCCTTTTTTTCTTTTTCCACATCGCCAGAGCTGCTCAATCTGTTGATCAATCCGCTGGCGCACAATTTTGCGCTCCGGTGGCACCGTGACGACGTGCGGGAGGATGCAAGCGCGGAGGAGGAGCGTCGAGCGCTCGCATCGTGGTCGCATGGGGTACTGTTCCGCCCACCCTCTCCCCTCTCGCTCCGCTGACCGCGGGATCACCCACCCTGAACTAGATCCAATGGAACACGTGAGCGCATATATACCTACCCCCCCTCACTGACCCATGCGTGCGTGAACATTTCATTCTGCGGTGTAGTGCGCTCTATGAAGACGCCTGTCTCTACCTCGTCCCTGGATCGCACAAGGTCCCGAGGTCGGACGAACAGCGCGCCCATTCGACGACGTTGGAGCCACCGCGAGACCCGCTGGCCATGCCCGGCGCGGTCCGACTCACGCTCCAACGCAAGTCGCCTTCCAACATGTATGGCAACCTACAGTGCTGATGGGGTGCCTTTCCTTCTTTCTTTCCTGCAGCCGGGGACACGGTGTTTTACAATTCCAACATCCTCCACTGTGCGACGTACGACGCCAAGGAACGTCGCGCAACGCTTCACGGCAGTATGGGTGATATCCGCGGCGGATCGACGCGCGCGCGGAACGTGCTCCAGCACGGGTTGGGGTGGATGAAGGAGCCTCAGTTCCGGGAGACCCTCGACGAGCGAGGACAAAGGATGCTCGATGCCCTGCTCGAGATGCAGGACGGCGTCCAGGATGACGTGGGGTACTCGCTCAGCGGTTAGCAACACGGAGCGGAGAGACGTCAAATTCGTAAAGAAAAGAGAGGGTAATCTACGCATGCAAATAAATACAAGGCCCATGAGATTATCTAGCATTGCGTCAGCTCACGCTACGGTAGATCGGGTATAGCGAACGAAGAATCATGACATCAATTCGTGGAACAAAAAGGCCCTCAACAGGGTTCCAAGACCGCAACGTCCCCAACACTCCCACACACACACGGGGTCACCGGCCCGCAGGTGGGAACACGAAACCCTTGCTTCCAACCGGACTCCACCCTTCCGTCCGCTCGTCCGCGCGAATTAGACTCGCAATGCTCGCCGTATGCCGATGGGTCCTCCCAGGTTGTCCCGCCCCCGACTTCTTGGGCGCCATCGCCGCGTGCGGTTTGACAGGCTCGCCCTGGCCCTGTGCACCCTCACGGTCCACATTCGGCGAACGATACACGATGGGGTGTTCCTGCTCGCCCTCGTCCGACAGATCGGCCGACTCGGCCGTGTCGCTCAAAAACTCGTCCGCGCCGACGACGGGACGCCGCGCCTCGAGATCGTACTGCTCGTATTTGGTCCGACCACCAGGGCCGGTCGGCTGCGCGCGGAGCTCGTTGGGCATGAAGAGGTAAAAGAAGGCGGTCGCGAGGCAGGCACCGCCGACGACGTCGATGAGGTAGTGGTGGGTGAGGTACATGGTGCTCCAGTAGAGCACGCCGACGTACGTCCACACGTACCGTGCCGTGCCGTGCCAAAAGTGGGTGATGAAGAGGGCGCCGAGGGTGGCCCAGCCGGCGTGGAGGCTCGGGAAGGCACCAAAGACGAGGGGGGAGTTGGAGAACATGGTCTGGTAGCCGTCGCTGCCAAAGAGGGCGTCGATGCGGGCGAGGCCGCCAGGCGAGCCGGGGACGTCGTAGGTTGCGGGGGTGAGGCCGTAGATGACTTCGTACCAGGGGGCTGCACAGGGGATGAGGATCTGGACGAGGACGGCAGTGAGGTTCATGTAGCCAAACGTTTTGGCCCAGGTTTTGAGGGCAAGAGGGGGGCGGAAGAGCCAGAGGAGGAGGGAGAGGACGATGGGGTATGTGTAGTGGATGACGCCATAGGGGAGCCACGCGATGATATCGAGGGCGGGGTGGGTGAAGCGAGTGAGGATGTCTGATATGTTGGCACCGTAGAGCACAGACTCGAGGGTAGGGAGGAGCACAACATGGACAGTCGGACGGTGGTCGGAGGGTATAAAACGGTTCGTGTAGAAGGCGAGGAACCATGCAAAGACGGGGGTCGCGGGAAAGACGAACTGGGAGGTGAAGGGGATGAGGAGGGCGGTGATGTAGAGAACCGGGATGAGGAGCTTTGCAGGGAACGAGGGCACCTCCATGATGGTGAGCCAGAACATGGCGAGGAGGACGTGGAGGATGTAGACCGCATCCGACTTTGCGAACGAGTGTGCTTGGAGACGCGAGATCGTGTCTGCGGGCGAAAGAGACTTGTCGAGGCGACCGACAGCGGCAGAAAACGCAGTCAAGAGCGTCCTCAGCCGCAGCGACATGGAACCGTACATTCTGGAGCAATCTGGGTGCAAGACAACCTTGCCGACGTGGGAACACGACCAGTGTCGGGAATGCACAGCTCAGGACCGACCACGGCGCTGTTATCCCCAGAAGGTCGTCTTTGGAGCCCAACCACGCCGTCTGCAAGTCGGACGAGGCCACCCCGTCCATGCTGCTCACGACCCCACCACCGGTTTCTTTTAGAACCTCCATGTGAGCACAGGAAAGTCCTCTCAATTTGGTCGTGTGCGCTCCAGCCAGAAATAAATTCTTCCCCCCATCGCTTTTTCCCCATCCCCCACCACCCCACCAGCAAGAAATGTCCATCCTCAAGCGATTTGACGTTCTCTGGGATCTATTCGTCTCGCTCAGGCTCGCCCTTTGGCCCACCCTTTGGCAGATATGGGGTGCACCTTCCCTCCTCTTCGATCCAACTGCGATTTCACACATATTCTTTTCCCACGTTTGGACCGCCTTTGGCGCCGGCATTGATGAGAACCACGTCCAGCTCAGGACGTCCCTCATCGCTCCGAATGCATATGGCGTTGTACTCGACGTCGGCGCAGGTGAGCACCCACACCCTCTCTTTCCTGCCCCCGTGCTCAGCCTTCTTCAAGGGTACGGTCACACGATAAAATATCTTGATACCACTCGTGTGACAAATTATGCTGCCCTGGAACCCAACGTTCTCATGCACGATGAAATTCGCCGTGCCGCGCACGCGGCTGGATTCACCGAAGCAGCCGGTACACTCATCATTCTCTCTTGTGGCGCCGAGGATACCACCACCATCCTCACTTCTCTCGGCCGCTACCAACCGGTCGATACGCTCGTCTCCCTGCTCACGCTCTGTTCGGTGCCCGAGCCACAGGAGACTATCGAATCGCTCGTTACAGAAGTCCTCAAGCCTGGCGGACAGTTTCTCTTTTTCGAGCACGTTCAAAATCCGACATCCCAAGTCGCGTGGTGGCAGAGGTTTTGGTCGCCGATCTGGGCATTGGCGTTTGGCGGATGTAGGCTCGACCGCCCGACCCACGCGTGGATTCAGCAGCATGACGTGTGGGCGAACAAAGAATTGATGGGAGTCGACGAGGACGAGGAAAGTTTGATCTGGCACCGTGTGGGGAGATTTGTCAAGGCGAAGTGATATGAATCGTGCGTGCGTGCTCGGCCTGCCATGCTTTTTAGTATTGCATACCCCGCCGGGTCATTTGTTTGGAGATACTAATAACTACTCCACGAGCGTGGTTCATGGTTTTGGCGCTCACTTTACCATTTTATAGTCTCGCTGTACTTGAGACATTGCAAAAGAAACTTGGAATGCTTTGACTACTGCGAATGCGCGTATCAGATTGCTGGGAAAGACACGTGATCGCGTTTTGCATCGCCGCCGCCACCACGTCCTGCCTGTTATGAGCTGTTGTAGCCCCTCTTTCGCTTGGCACGAACATTGAGGACCTGGTGCTTTTACTGACCTCTCGTCTCTTTCTATCATGGATCACTCCTCCAGGTGTGTTCAAAACAGCAGTTTTCAGTGCGGTGAATCCACATCTTGTAGACCCAGGCGATTCGAAACATTGCAGCTTCACGCGGGCCAAGTGCCAGACTCTGCGACGAGCGCTCGGGCGGTCCCCATTTATTCCACGACCAGTTTTGTGTTTGACGATTCTGCGGTGCGTCTGAGCGACCGTGCGATGCAAACCGACACACCTCCATTCACGTTCCACACAGCATGCAGCGGACATTTTCGGTCTAAAGTATGCACGTTTAGGAGCTCTGCTAAAGAGTTGTGTATTGACCGACTCGGGCAGGACGTTCAGTCACGCCTATTCTCGGATTAGCAATCCCACTGTCGTACGTCCCCTTTTGCGTTGGTAAACGCAGGCGCTAACATGGCACGCTTTTCTTTCCCCCCATTTTCCAGGACGTGTTCGAGCAGCGGATGGCGGCGCTCGAAGGTGGTGTGGCAGCCGTCGCGACAGCCTCTGGCCAAGCTGCTCAGTTTTTGGCGATATCTACCATCGCTGGTGCGGGCGACAACATTGTGTCTACGTAAGTGGCTGCCATGGTTGGAGGACTTGGTTGCTTGGGTCTCTCATCCAGCGGACAGGTCTTATCTGTATGGTGGCGTACGTCGATACCTTGCCGCGCGACGCGTGCTGACCCACATGTATGCATGCAGACATACAACCAATTCAAAGGTAGATCAGATGTGACCCGCCAAGACGCGTCGCTGATGGAAACCGAGTCACCTTCAAACACTACAACATTGGCGTCAAGTTTATCAACGGAGACAACCCGGCAGACTTTGCCGCGGCGGTCGACGACAGGACAAAGGCCATCTTCGTGGAGAGTATCGGTAACCCGAAGTACAACGTTGCCCCGATACCAGAGCTTGCCAAGGTGTGTTGGCTAGTGAATGACGGGTGATGACACTGGGGGGTACTGTGTGTTTTAGGTCGCTCACGACAACGGTATCCCATTGATCGTCGACAACACGTTTGGCATGGGTGGATATCTCGTCCAGCCAATTTCTCTGGGTGCAGACATCGTCTGTGGGTAGACTTGTCGCGTCTGTGATCAGTCTGGTTGATGTGCACATCTTAGTGCACAGTGCTACTAAATGGATTGGTGGTCATGGCACTACGATCGCTGGTGTCGTCATCGACTCTGGTGAGGCAATTGCAGCCCTAGTTCCAGACGACCAACCAACGCATCATGCATGATCAGGGAAATTTGACTGGACACACAGTAGCAGATTTCCAGCATTCACGTCTCCGTCGGAAGGGTATCACGGGCTGCAGTTCAGTCAGACGTTTGGCCCGGTGGCATTTGCGGTGAAGCTCCGTGTGGAGCTCATGCGAGACATCGGACCAGCCTTGAATCCATTCGGCGCCTTTCTGCTGATTCAAGGTCTCGAGACGCTCAGCCTGCGTGCTCAGAGGCATTGCGACAATGCGCTTGACTTGGCGAGGTCTGTCTCGTCACTTTCACTCTCGAACTTTTGAGGATCTCGACGCGGGCTCGCAGATGGCTTCGAAAGCACCCCAAGGTCGCGTGGGTGTCGTACCCTGGGTTGACCGACCACGAGTACCACGAGGCAGCGAAGAGACTCTTGCGGCCTGGGACGTTCGGGGGCGTGCTGAGCTTTGGGGTCAAGGGAGGCGATGGTTCGGACATCGCGAGGCAGGTCGTCGACCATCTCGAATTGGCGAGCAACCTCGCGAACGTGGGCGATGCCAAGACGCTCGTGATCCATCCTGCGTCGACGACGCACGCGCAGCTGACAGTGGAGGAGCGTGCGGCAACGGGGGTCACGGAGGATCTGATACGGGTGTGTTGACTTGATGACGCCTTCTTCCGGACGTTTGTGCTCACGGACGGTCGCTGTAGATTGCGGTCGGGATCGAACATGTGGAGGATATTATTGCGGACTTCGAGCGGGCGTTGGCGGGAGCACTCTAGGCGTTGGCGGCGATGAGCCCATTCTTGCGTGTAATTGCACGACGTCGGCTAACTTGAACAAGTAACGGGGATGGGTCTGTTGTGGTTGACGGACGGGAGCGAGATGGCGTGATCAGTTCCGATCAAAGACGGCATCCGCAACATATATAATCGAGCCCAATGGGCCCAACAGGTCTCCCATCTCCTGCTCTCACTGGTCCTGGACTTCCAGATGGCTGATCCCAGCAGGTCAGTCCCAGGATCACCGTATGAAACACAACGGTCAACACGCCCCCATAGACTGTTCGAGTTCGAGACTCTCCAGCTCCATGCAGGCCAAGTCCCCGATCCGACCACCAAGGCGCGCGCCGTCCCTATCTACGCCTCCACTAGCTTCGTCTTCAACAATTCAGCGGTAGGGTCTCTCGAACCTGAGCCGATCGAGTGACAGTCTGACCAGACCGTCCATTGTCCAGCATGCTGCCGATCTCTTTGGCCTGAGGTGCGTCTGATCCGGGGCCGATGCAACGCGTGCGAGCGCTGACCACGGGCAGGTCTGTCGGCAATATCTACTCCCGCATCGGCAATCCCACCGTCGTGCGTCCGTTCCCACTAGCTAGCCCCTTGGCACGTGACGCGTTCTTCCCAAGGACGTCTTTGAGAGTCGTATCGCAGCACTCGAGGGCGGTGCGGCCGCAGTCGCCACCTCATCCGGCCAATCCGCCCAGTTCTTGGCCATCTCCGCGCTCGCAGATGCCGGCGACAACATCGTATCGACGTATGTCCTCTCGTTCCTCCCACGCTGCCTCTTTTCACGTCGATTTGATTAGCTCGTACCTCTACGGCGGGGTACGCACCGAGCTCCATTTGGTCTGATATAACGCACTCTTACCTCGCTTCATCTCGCCAGACGTACAACCAGTTCAAAGGTTCGAATCATCCTCTGCACGGACGTGCTGCTGACAGCAGTGTGCATAGTGACGTTCAAGAAATATGGGATCGGCGTCAAGTTCGTCAACGGAGACGACCCCGAGGACTTTAGAAAGGAGATTGACGAGAAGACAAAGGCGATCTATGTCGAGAGTATCGGTAACCCGAAATACAACGTCGCCCCTATTCCAGAGCTCGCAAAGGTGGGCAGATTGTACAATTCTTGGATGCCCGTTGACGAAGGTCGCCCTTCCGGCGGTTTAGATTGCTCATGAACATGGAATCCCGTTGATCGTCGATAATACCTTTGGGATGGGCGGATACCTTGTCCAGCCAATCTCCCTCGGTGCGGACATCGTTGGTCAGTCAGCTTACCACGAGTATATCTATTTCATCGACATTTTCGTAGTGCATAGTGCTACGAAATGGATTGGAGGTCACGGAACCACCATCGCAGGTGTCATCATTGACTCCGGTATGCACCTTCCCTGGCTGATAGACAACCTGACCGATCCCTCGCACAAGGCAAATTTGACTGGACCCGCGGCGATAAGTTCCCCGCGTTTACGTCCCCCTCGGAAGGCTATCATGGTCTGATTTTCAGTAAAACGT
This sequence comes from Boletellus deceptivus, assembly GCA_038090195.1. Taxonomy (NCBI): domain Eukaryota; kingdom Fungi; phylum Basidiomycota; class Agaricomycetes; order Boletales; family Boletaceae; genus Boletellus; species Boletellus deceptivus. The sequence goes on from JBBPMG010000163.1 coordinate 18,753, forward strand.
TTGGACCGATCGCGTACGCAGTCAAGGTTCGCGTAGAGTTCTTGCGCGACATTGGGCCCGCATTGAACCCGTTTGGGGCCTTCCTCCTCCTTCAAGGTCTTGAGACGCTCAGTCTGCGCGCTGAGAGACACTCACAGAATGCCCTGTCCCTCGCAACGTACGTCCGCTCCCCCATCTGCTCCTTTGGTGCTCACATGGTCCATACGTTCACTGTAGCTGGCTCGAAAACCACCCCAAGGTCGCATGGGTCTCGTACTTGGGCCTTCCGTCGCACCGGTACAATGATCGCGCCAAGAAGTTGCTCCGTCCGGGCCTGTATGGGGGCGTGTTGAGCTTTGGCATCAGTGGCGGCGCTGCGAGCCAGCTGGTGGATGCACTTCGACTGGCGAGCAACCTTGCCAACGTGGGCGATGCCAAAACGCTCGTGATCCATCCTGCGTCGACGACACACGAACAGCTGACCGACGAAGAGCAGTTATCAGCGGGCGTGACACCAGATCTGATTCGGGTGCGTCTCTATGTCTTCGAGGGAGTAGAGAACGCGTTGCTGACGCCTGGGGCGGCTGGGGTATGCGATACAGGTTTCGGTCGGAATCGAACACATCCATGATATCATTACAGACTTTGAGCAGGCGCTGAACTCTGTGCACGTGGACAACGCAAACAAATTATGAAGAGAGAGGAATTTTTTATGCCGTCTCGTTGGCGACTTATGTATGCCGTTGCGCGGTACCAATGGACATGTACTCATGCGTTTGTACAACATATTTTTATGCTGTGCTTATAATTCGCACGTGAATGCAGAGGGTAGCAAACCCCAATGACAATGACTTTTTTTTTGTAACCGACTCAGAGGCTGAAACATCTCATGGGCCAGACACTGGTGGGGGTCAGCATGGCAGGTCTCATGTTACATTTCCTGCTTTGAAGGTGAACGAAAGACTGTGTATTGCTTGTGCCGCGCCCGATGTTGCATTATGTTGAGTTTCAGCTGTGCGTCATAAGCACACGTCACCCATAGTCAGCAATACAAGCTACGCTCGCCCTCACCAAGCCGCAGCTATAGACGATCGGACACTAGGGGAAAGCTCCACCTATTCAGTAGAACGGTATATAGGCCGCGTGTACTCTAGGGGATAGTAGCGAATAAAACGCGACAGCGCACCCCCACATCTCGCCCGATAAACACCGCTCATACTTCCTCTCGCACTACTACACTCTATCCACCGTGCTTCAACACATTACAATGCATTGAACGAGTGTTGGATGCTCGCAGTGGCCACGTTCCGCACTCTGATGGTCATGGGCACTTGAACGATCACATACATCTCGCATCGCACACACCAGTATTCAGTACACAGGGTGGCTGGCACGCTGTATTTCGTTCTTGGTGTCGACCTTGCAAAGGAGGCGCTGTGGGACACGCGCAGTCGTGTCAGGTCGAGGACACCTTGCGGTTATACGACGGTTTCATGCACATCCCGTCAGCTCTGTCGCTCGTCGCTAACGTTATTGGGTGCTTTCTTGGTGGACAGCTGCCAAGGTAGGTCGGCATGGATACGCTGCTCTTGTTTGTATTATCATTATTATTTTCGTATGAGATAGGAGCCACTACAGTGATTTCGATTTGACCGACTCGTCCACAGATAACTCTGTTGGGGGGAAAGGGGATCCGACAGGTTCAGCTTTGGACCTATCGAATACCGTCCTTCGGCAATCCCAACTCTGTCTTTGAGTGGTTCCAAACTCAGCGAGGGAGGCTTTTGTGGTACTCGGGTATGGCGTGGGTGGCCGCATTCAGTCGTGCACCTCACTCCTATGCCTATGACGCGAAAACGGAGGGCGTGGATCCCGCTCAAGCTCAACCTCGTTCAGCTGATGGTCCGCGCACTCGAAGAGGTACGTCCAAATGACCGGCTCCGTCGTCACCGTCTCGCCCTCGCTTTCGCCATCCGAGTCGCTGCCCGCTCAACCTGACCGTGCACCATCCCAATTCGAGGCTCGGACCAATGCATCGTCGTCCATGCACGTTGGATGCCTCGCTCAGCACGACCAACGTGCCCGTCGACAGACCAACCGCGTCCTCCAATAATACGAGGGGGGGGGGGGCACAGAATGCACTACCGATCACGTCCTCGATCCTCACGGGCGGGATTGTCCCTCACGAAGAATCGGGGCAAGGCCTGGCGGGCGACTCGGAGCGGGAAGAGCGCCGATGATATGGTCGGTGTGATCTCACGACGTCTTTTCCGAGCTGAGCAGACAGGGGGGTCATCGCGAGCCAAACACAAGACAGGGAGGACAAGAGGTTCGTTTAGACAAACCCATGAAGACCCGCTGTGCTTTTCTTTCTTTTTTTGCGAGTATCGAATAGGACCGGCCTAGTAGTACACTAGCAAGTGACATCCTGTCTTCGTTGTCATACCAGGGAGGACCACCACTGAGCCCAGAGTCGGTTGGAATGTCTGGATCATCGATGGTTTTGTTTTTGCGAACCCGGTAGCAACTACTTGCATCAGCTGGTTCTTGGGACGTGAGACTAATTGAGAGGGACCACACATAACCACATTTTTGCACGATGATCATTATTTTCTGATACGCCCTCTACCATAACTCGTTAGCGTTGCACTAGTAGATAAGTAGAGGACGTACCACACGCATTTCAATCCAGCCACTAGGCCAGACCGTCGACCAGCATCCCCCAGACCGGCTTCTGGAAACGAGACACATGAGAAACCTTCTTCCATGGCTGTGACCATGCTTCTTAGCAAAAGTGATGTGGAATCAAGCACCATGGCACCGGTCAGTGATAGTGATGGGAGTAAGGGTAATTCAGCGGAGCCTGCCGCTGTGACGTTGGGGGGGCGGGTTCCTCGTGCCATGCTGTGATCCTCGGGAACGGAGATTATTTCCATAACTGAACCCTATCGTCCAGTCACCGTACAATACGTCCGCAGGACCGAATCACGTCTGTGGGCGCAAGCATTAACCCCCGCAGGGACCATCAAATACTCGGGGAGATCCGAACGAACACGATGCACGCACCTGTGAGACAGTCCCCAGCACGCAGTCCGTAGACGGCGTTCGTACCGACTGGTCGACACCACGAGGTAGGGAATTCCCATGGGCCCCGCTTCCCGTGGCGAGTCCGCTGCGAAGGGAATGCAAACTTTGATGGCTATAGTTGGTAGCTCATCTAAATGGCCTTGGAAGGGCAAAGGGGTAGGGGTAGTCCCCTGACGAGAGCTTTCGCAGGCTCGAAACCGGCACCTGATGCGTGCTATTTGGAACGACAGCCCAGGCCGTGTCTACCTGCACGGCGCGCACCTCGGTCGTACATTCTTGAAGTTGTCACATCAGAATCCAGGGTACTGTGATGTAGTCCTCAAGTCCCCATCGGGTGTCTTTTATACATTCACCATCCTGTTCAAATTTGATCAGTCAAGCCACTCTTGTGAACCACAATTCTGTTAACTTTACAGCGGATGATCTTGTCAGTAGCACTAGCAAGTAACCTGCTATGCGGGGCGGGATCTTCATTTTGAGTTTTCACCCTACGCACTACTTTCTGTCGCAAAAACTTAAACCTGAGTTCCAACCCTAGACAACCGGATGAGAGTTTCTCACCGACGGCGATCAACTTTTGGCACGTGCCAAACTTGAATATGCATCAGGTCGCGATGTCAATTTGCCACCTATGATCATCAATCTTCAAGGAGAGAACCATAAACAGCTCAACCCTTTACCTTCTGTTCCGGAAGCATTACAGCGGTCCACATGTTTCGTACTGGTGAAGCTTGATCGGGCTTAGTTGCAAGGGGTGTCGCGCAGGATGGCAGATAGGACGCGCTCATCATCATGAGGCTGCCACGCAGACAACAGGACGCTTCTAATTCACTATCTGAACGAGCCTTTGGGAAAAGCTTCTCATACTCCGCCGCACTTTTATGGACCGGCCTGTGGGCTCTTGACTGACCACCTTTCTTTCTGCGAACGAACACAGACATAACCAGCTATGCACGACTCGAGCTCTAAACCGTACGCCGGCTCTACTACGAAACTTGTGTTAGCCTTCGACATTGGCACGACGTTCACCGGGATCTCATATTGCATCCTCGAGCCAGGACGAGTTCCTGAGGTTCTCGGTGTTACGAGGCAAGCGCATCATCTCACTGTACTGATCTGTCCTCACGGCCGTAGATTTCCTGCGCAGGAACTAGTCCGTGGCGACGCCAAGGTCCCATCTCTCCTGTACTATGACAAGAGCGGTGGTCTCAAAGCAGCCGGTGCAGAGGTGCTTTCTGAAAGCACAGCTGAAATCGCGCTATCGGAAGGGTGGATATTGGCTAAATGGTTAGTTGTCACTGTGCTGACGCACCAAACTTGATAGAGATTTCATTCGTGGATTCTAGGTGGAAGCTTCACTTCCGGCCAGAGCATATGTCCTCTTCTCTCGATCTGAAAAAGTTGCCTCCACTCCCGCCTGGGAAATCTGCTCTCGACGTTCTCACCGATTTCACCAAGTACCTCTTCGAATGCGCCAGGACGTATATCAAGGAGCATCATCTTATGTTTACTTGGTCAGCCATCGAGGACTCCATCGAGTACATTTTTACCCATCCGAATGGCTGGGAAGGATTTCAGCAGCAGCAATACCGCCAGGCCATCGGACGCGCAGGCCTCGTCCCCGACACTCCTCAGGGACAAACTCGGATCCACCTGCTGACGGAGGGCGAAGCGAGCCTTCACTTCTGCGTCCCGACACTTCTCGATGTAAAGACGGACGGGGACGCTCCTCGAGGGGTCGTGATCATTGACGCAGGTGGTGGGACAGTCGACCTGAGCATGTATTCGATGACGGCCAATCCGGTTTCCTGCCAGGAGATTGCTCTAGCTGAATGTACGTAGCTGTCTTCGACCGCGGGACTCTTGTTTATTTTCCTTAGGCCGGCTGCAGGGTTCGGCTTTCGTCACCTGCCGGGCTACAGCCCTGTTGAAAAGTCGGTGGCTCGTTCCTTCAATACCTCGTATGTGGCTAACCATTTAAACCCTTCAAATAGGAAAGCTGGCAGGCTGGGAGCACTCTAGCGAAGAGGAGATAGCAGAGTTTGCAAGCGAGTTCGACAAGACGTCGAAGCTTGTCATCAAGAGTGATAAGGAACCGACGTTCCTCAAGGTCGCCGGTCGTCGTTACAGCAATACCAAGTACAACATCACGTACGGGAGGCTGAGATTGACGGGGTAGGATTCCGCTCGAGTGACGTCGGTGCATCCACACTAATGGTCTGGTTTCGGGGTTTCCAGTGAAGAGGCAACGGACCTGTTCAACCCTTCTTATGATGCCATCATTGACGCGTTCGAGAAACAACAGGAATCTGCGAAGACACAGGTCCAAGTAAGCATCATGTCTCTGGCACGACGGATCTTATTCATCTCCTCTTCAGACGGCATTCCTCGTCGGGGGACTTTCAACAAACGACTGGCTCTGGTCTCGGCTCAAGCTGTACTTTGAAGGCAAGAACATTGATATTTGCCGTCCAGATAACCATATGTAGGTGTTTGCCTTGAAAGCATCGCGGCTTTGCCGACACAGTTTTAGCAACAAGGCAGTCGCTAATGGGGCAGTGTTGTCTTATGTTGATGGTGAGAATCACCTGATCACCGCACGAATTGCGCGCGCCACATACGGTGTCGTTTGTGCGGTGTCTGTCGACGACAGGGATAAGCAACACATTAAGAGGAAGGACCAGTGGGAAACTGATCCGACGGGGGATCGCTACGTTCCAGGGCACTTTGAAACGAAGCTCCTCAAGGTAAGCCGTCGTTTGTGGGATGGTAGCTGAGAAAAAGCTGAAATTTCTTGAACCGAAAAGGGTACTCAGGTTAACAAGGAGATGGAATTTCGGGAATCGTTTTCACTTGCGGAGAGCAATCCGGACGACTTTGACACGCAAACTGTGCAACTGATAGCCTACCGAGGCGAAACGCCTGCCCCGGAATGGGTCGATCAAGATTCAGGCGGGCTCCCCTTCATCCTCTCTCTTGCGCTCCCATTCTGACGTGAAGCATCTTAGACTCCTTCTCTACACTCTGTACTATTAGCGCGAACTTACGTGAAGCTGCACAGGATCTAGTTGCGAAGACGGCTTATGGTCGTGATTATTACGAGTTAGATTACAATGTGGCCGTGTTGTTCGGGCTCTCCGAACTTCAAGCGTACTTCGGGTGGAAGACGAGGGTAAGTTGTGGATACACATGTCCTTCACGTTTCGCTAACCCAATTCCCACTCTTCAGGAGGGCGAGCGAAAGTGGGTTTCGGAAAACGTTCACACTTCGTTTCGTCTAACCCGCACCGCAGAATCCCAGCAAAGGTCACGTATGAGCCTGAAACGTTGAAGGTGCTATATGCTCAGGGTTGATTCTCTGGGCCCACACCCAAGCTTTGGTTGAATCCGCACTGCTGGTTCAGCGCACCGTCCTGTTGGTCTCTGTCTCGTCGGTCTGTCTCGTAAGATGCCAGGAGTACTAGTGCTTTGTTTGGCTGGATTTCCTTGTAATGACGTCGTGTACATGCGACGTGGTTGTATGCCAATCATTCGATCGGAAGCGGAGCCAGGTGAACAAGACGTCACAGCACTGATCCACGAGGATAATCGTAATCTTTCCGGTAATTTGGCAATGAGGTTGACATCCACAGCAATACTTGAGATGGACATAAAGTTTTGATCATGATGAACTCGACCACCTTGACGGGATTGAATGCCAACATTCGTCGAGGCTGTCCAAGGCAGTCTCTCCTTGAGATCTGAGTGGGCGGAGTATCCACCATGTTTTCCTCCTCCCCTACCACAGGCCTCTTTAGGTAATATTCCCATCATAGTCGATGGAGGACGGCAAGCGGAGGCTTGCGAGACTCTCATCTGTACATTCGTTTCCCGAAGCTCGCTGGTAGGAGGGCCCATGCCCACGACGCCGGCCGTCCGTGCCCAAAAGAAGCGGGAAAGCGGTTCAAATCTCCATCCCATGAGATGGCGTGTCCGCGCCCATTCCGATGGTCGCTGGCATGGTCTAGCCTCGAGTCGTTTGGGAACAGTGCAGCGCCCATGACATCAGTGGACTGGTCGACGGTCCTGACTGGTTATGATCATCGGCTGCCACTGCTACCGCTGACCGTCTCACTGATGATGGCTGAAAAGGAAGATCCATTCTGGCGTTGTGCCCCGAATGATTCACGGTTCTCCGACAAGTCAGGAAACTGCAGGGAAGCCTTGGGCGTGTTTGATGTCTCATCGTTAATAGGGTAGTTCAAAGCTGATTTCGACCGTCGATTTGGGGCCGATTTCGAGGTCGATTTCGAAGTCGATTTCGCTGGTGGTTTTCGGCCTTGCTCGGCATAGGCCTATCGGAGTTTGAAATATCATGACGTGCGCGCGCAGCAGCAAGTTTGCGGCCTAGGCCTATTGGGCTCATCCACATCCCATCCACCCTCTTCCGGTGTCCAATGTGCCCTAAGCTTCCTGGGAAGACTCCTCAGAAAGTCCTGAGCTCAAAAGCTTCCACCAGCAACTGGCGCTCAGGCTTTGTAGGCATGGAGAGATGTGGTGAATTGATTATCCTCTGCAAATTTAAACTCCGATGCACTGCCACACTGTGGCAATACCCAGCATCAACCTGAACCGACCCCAAATCACATCCAAAATATAGCTAAGTCAAGGTTGAGACAGTGTTTGACAACAACATCTACTTAAGCTTTGTCGACATGGAAGGAGATATGATGAATTGATATGATTAGTTGCTCATGTTCGCATTTTTACATATTTAAACTCCGGTGCACGGCCGCACGAGAGCTGTGCACGGCATTGACCCAAGTCGACCCCAAATCGCCTCCAAAACCAGGTGAGTCAAAGCTGAAATCGGTTTTCGACTCGTTTTCGCTGACGAAATCGACTTCAAAATCGACCTCGAAATTAGCTTAATGTGTTGGGCGGGTTGAGCTTGCTGCATGGATTACTCGTGGTCCATTTCGAGTCGTAGCACCTAGCTGTTATAATATGTCATTCCCACTGAGAGGTGTGCCGTGAACACGCGGCCGCTATGTATTCAATCCCTCAATGAACCTGGATCATGAAACACATACAATGTCTACGAGGCGGCCATTTCAGACAAGGAAGTTTGTGCACCGCTGACTCGCTTCGAGGCTCTTGCTGTCTGGGTAGTACCCAGCTGACTCCGAGCTCACGCTAGTTGGACCTGCCCTCAACCTCAGCTTGAAGAGAGTTCATGACGAGAAGAACACCGAAACAAGCACTCTGCAGGACACTCGGTAGGTTTTAAGAATATACCACCGTGACCTGCACACGATATTTTAGTGAAAATTTTGGGAGGAACCGCGAAGGGAGCATTTGCTCGTGCTGGACCTAGGCGAGGACTTCCGAGCGAGCATTTTGAAAAGTCGAGGATCACGTCTCTTGAGCGTTGGGTCCGTTTACGAGCAATGACTCCGACAAATGAAAGCGGACAATCACACAAGATGTTCAATGCAAACAAATTAGACACATGCAGACGAACGTCAAAGAAGAAAAGCCTAGTGTAAGAGCTAAGCATTCAGGAAAGATTCAAGAAGAACCTTCGCTTTCATCGCCGTCAACGTAACCTTACCCGATTCCAGTGGCATACGTTTCGTCAAACCCAAATGAGTCGAGCACAGTATTCTCTCGCCCGTCGCTATCCCGTCGGCCGTGTCCTGATTATCGTAATCATCCACGTCCTCTTCCATCGTGGTCCCTTCAAACACTACATTTGGTTGGATGGCCAAGACCTTGAAATCGCTCGACACGACCTCTCCAATCATCTTACTCAACTGTCCTGCAGTTCGGATGATAGACGACACCTTGTCCGAGAACTTGGGGGATACCGTCGCCTCCGCAGCTGACGCTGAAATGGCGCAACCCGCTGCCACTAGGATGTCCGACAGCCCTGCAACAATGGATGAGATGATCGCGTCCGGGTGGCTTCTGCAAGTCGGCGAGATGTAGGTCCACGTGAGGGACCGCCAATGGCCTGATATCGTTTGTGCCTCTGTCAATATTTTCGCTCGTCAGTAGGAGGACGGTCATCTCAGACTTGATTGCTTGCCTTGTGCCTGCAATCGCTGGTATATCGCGTCGATCAGATCGCTGTGTCCTTCCTCGGTGGTCCACGCAGAGATGACACCAGATAGGTAGTGCGTGAGGAAGGCTTGGAAGGCAATTGGGAGATACAAGGCTAGGTCATCATGCTTCTTCCTCAAGGAGTCCGCGAGTGCCTGGCCAATGTACACGGAGGCCCTCTGGATGGCACGGTTTTGCTCCTCATTCGATGTCTCGCCCTGAGGCTGGAATTCGTCGAGTATACACTCGGCGATAAATGTTGTGTTTTGATGGACCTCTGCGTTGAGTTTCTGTACCATCTGGATGATCGTCGTATCCGGGTGCGTGTCCGCTATGGTGAGGAAGCGATGTACTTTGTCGAGTTGGGAAGATAAGGTGGACAGCTCTTGCCGGCGTAGTTCCAGTTTCTCGCCCGCAGCGGTGAGTTGGAGTGCTTTGGTGGCATCTGAATTCTTCCACTGCTCGAGTTGAGAAGACTGTGTCTCATAGCGCCGCCGAATCTCGGTAATTTGGGAGGAGGAAGCGGACAGATCTCTGCGAAGCTGCGTGAGCTCCTTGTCAGCGGCAGTGAGCTCATCCACTGCCGCGACCTCGGATTCTTTCAAATGCTCGATCTGGGAGGTTGCAGTAGCGAGGTCGTCACGGAGCTGCTCAAGATCCTTGCGAGTCACCACGAGTTCTCTGTCTTTGCCTTCTTCAGACAGTATCCTGGCTTGCAGCTCATTGCGCACAACAGTGAGGTCGTGCAACTGCTGCTCGTAAAGGTCTTTGAACTGGGCAAGCTCGGAGGCGGAGGTGGAGAGGTCGCTCTGGAGTCTGTTGACTTGCTCGAGGATGGTCGCAACCTGCTTTGATTCGTTGGAACCCGCATCCTTCCATCTCTGAACCTCGTCCGTAAGGGTGGCAATCATGAGGCCCTGTTTTTTTCCGGTAGAAATACTGACTTTCAGCTCATCCTGGACGGCGATGAGTTTGGTTGACTGCTCCTCGTAGAGATTATGGAACTCCTCAAGCTCGGAGACGGAAGTGGAGAGGCTTTCCTGGAGTTTCGCAACCTGGTTGAGGATGGTCGTCACCTCCCCAGACTCCCTGGCACTCGCTTCTTTCAACTGCTGAACCTCAGCGGTGAGGGCGGCAATGGTAACGTCCTTGTCTTTTCCGGACAAAACAATGGCCTGCAACTCCTTCTGGACGACGGTGAGTGTGCTAGACCGTTCCTCGTAGAGGGTTCGGAACTGTGCAAGTTGCGATGTGGAAATGGTGTGTTCTTGTCGGAGCTTCTCGACCTGTTCGCGGATGACCGCGACCTTCTTGGGCTCATCAACACCTACGCTTTTCTTCCATTCCTCAGCCTCGGCGGTGAGAGTGGTGATAATGACGTCCTTGTCTTTTCCGGATGAGATACTGACTTGCAGATCATCACGGACGACGGTGAGCTCATCCGACTGATTCTGGTAAAGGATTTGGAGCTCGTTGAGCTTAGAGGTGGAGAGGGCGAGGTCGTCCTGGAGCTTCTTGACCTGTTCGACGAGTGCGGCGACCTGCTTGAATTCATCTGCACCTGCATCCTTCCACTGTTGAACCTCATCGATGAGGGAGGCAATGGTAGCGTCCTTGTCCGTTCCGGATGAAATACTGGCCTGCAATTCCTTCTGGACGACAGTGAGCGTGCTCGACTGCTCCTCGTAGACGGTTTGGAGCTGTACAAGTTGGGATGTGGAAGTAGAGTATTCTTGTCGGAGCTTCTCGACCTGTTCGAGGATGACCACGACCTTCTCCGGTTCATCAACACCTGCGCTTTTCCATTCCCCGACCTCGGCTGTGAGGGTGGTGATAGTTGCATCCTTTTCTTTTCCGGATGAAATACTGACTTGTAGCTCATCGCGGACGACGGTGAGCGCGTCCGACTGATTCTGGTAAAGGATTTGGAGCTCGTTGAGCTTAGAGGTGGAGAGGGCGAGGTCGTCCTGGAGCTTCTTGACCTGTTCGACGAGTGCGGCGACCTGCTTGAATTCATCTGCACCTGCATCCTTCCACTGCTGAACCTCATCGATGAGGGAGGCAATAGTAGCGTCCTTATCTGTTCCGGATGAAATACTGGCCTGCAACTCCTTCTGGACGATGGTGAGTGTTCTCGACTGCTCCTCGTAGACGGTTTGGAGCTGTACAAGTTGGGATGTGGAAGTAGAGTATTCTTGTCGGAGCTTCTCGACCTGTTCGAGGATGACCACGACCTTCTTCGGTTCATCAACACCTGCGCTTTTCCATTCCCCGACCTCGGCGGTGAGGGTGGCGATAGTGATATCCTTCTCTTTTCCGGATGAAATGCTGACTTGTAGCTCGTCATGGACAACGGTCAGTGCGTCCGACTGATTCTGGCAAAGCTTCTGAAGCTCGTCGAGCTTAGAGGCGGAGGTAACAAGGTCGTCCTGGAGCTTCTTGACCTGTTCGAGGAGCGTGGTGATCTGCTTGGATTCATCTGCACCCGCATCCTTCCACCGTTGAACCTCATCTGTGAGGCCAGCAATTGCAAGGTCCTTATCCTTTCCGGACGAAATACTAGCTTGCAGGTCATCACGGACAGAGGCGAGCTCGTCGGACTGCTTCTCGTGAACGTGCTGAAGTTCGTCGAGCTTAGAAGTAGAAATAGAGAGGTCGCCCCTGAGTTTCTTGACCAGCTCGAGAATAACCGTAACCTTCTTTGGCCCATCGACACCCGCGCCCCTCCATTCCTCAATCTCGGTAGTGAGGGTAGAAATAGTGAGATCCTTCTCTTTTCCTGACGAAACACTGGTTTGCAACTCATTGCGAACACGAGCGAAGTCGCTCGACTGCTCCTCGTGAAGGTGCTGGAGCTCATCAAGCTTGGAATTGGAAGTGGAGAGGTCGTCCTCAAGCTTCCTAGCCCTTTCGAGGATAGTCGCTATCTGCTTCGATTCGTCGGCACCCGCATCCTTCCACTTCTGGACCTCAACCTTGAGTGTGGCAATAGTGAGATCCTTACTCTCCCCAGACGAAATACTAGCGTTCAGCTCCTTGCGCACGGCGGTGAGTTCGTTCGAACGCTCCTCGTAGAGGTTCCGGAACTTCTCAGTGTCGGAAGCGGAAATGGAGAGGTGTTGTTGCGCAGCGTCGAGTTTCTCTGTCTGCTCTCGGTAAAGGGTATGGAGCTCGATGTATCGGGGAGTGGATGTGGGGTCTAGATGGAGTTCCTCGACCTGTTTAAGGGCAGTTGCGAGCCGCTCCGTTTTTTCGGTGCTCGCATCCTTCCACTGTCCGACTTCAGTGGTGAGGGAGACGATGGTACGCTCTTTGTGTTCGCAGGACAAGATGCTAGAGTGAAGTTCGTCGCGCACAGTGGTGAGCTCTCGCGATTGTACTTCATACCGGCCTTGCAGCTGAGCGAGCTGGGAGGTGGAAGAGGAGAGGTTATCTTGTAGTTCCTTGACCTGCCTCAAGGAGGTCGCGATCTGCTCTTTGTTGGCGCCATCCAGACTCTTCCACCGTTCGACTTGAGAATTAAGAGAGGTGATAGTACTCTCGCAGTGCGAGGTCTTCACCTTGAGCTCGTCGCGGAGGTGACTGACGTCTCTCGACAGCGTTTCATACGACTTTTGAAGCTCACCGTTCCGAGAGGTGGATGCGGCGAGATCTTCACGAAGTACTTCTATCTGCTGATTCTTCTCCTCCAACGCACTCCGAATGTGATCCGCAATGCCCTGGTTGGATGAATCTTCCTGATACAAGCCTTTCAACTGGCGGAGCTCGTCACGGGCAGCATCGAGCTCCTGGGACTGCGCCTCGTAGCGCTTCTGCACCTCGGTGGTCCTGGAGGAGGCAGAGGAGAGTTCAACTCGAAGCTGATCAACAGCTCCCTGCGCGGTCGCAACCTGGTCTACCATCGTGCGGTTTTTGTGCTCCGACTGAGCGATCTTATCAGAGAGAGAAATGATAACATGCTCCTTCTCCTCGAGTAACGACACCTTGACTTGGAGGTCGTGATGAATGGAGTGTATGTCTTGCGATTGTGCGTCGTAGCGCTTCTGGAGGTCAAGCGTTTGAGCGGAATAGGCAGAAAGGTCTCCCTGAAGTTTCTCGTAGTCACGGCGAGCATTGGTGATCTGCTCTGTCTTAGTTTTCAGCTGGCTGTGCGCGGAATCGAGCACTTTTGACTGCGCATCGTAACGCTGCTGCACTTCGTTTGCTCGGGCAGAGGCCCGAGAGAGTTCGCTCCGAAGCTTCTCGAGCTGCTCTTCGTAGAAGACCACGTCCGGGCCCTGGCTAATTACAGGTCGAATGATGGCAACCTTTTTGCGAGGCTGGTGTGATCGATGTCCCACGGTAGTAGCAGGAGCACCACGATCTGTCTGCTTTCCTTCGATTTCTTGAATAACATCTGCGCAGCAGGTGAATGCAATGAGATTAGGATAAGACATATTGCCGATAGCCTTACTGGGTACTAGATCTACGGGTCGCGGTACGTGTATGCCTGGTGTTTCCGTCTCCGACTGATGGTCGACGGTAAGATGGGGTCCTTCTTTACATGCTCGTTCCCATACCTTTGGTTTTCTCGGTTGCCCCGAACCTCCGCCCAGAATGTCAAGTATACTTCCACTTCCAGCCGCTGAGAGCGTCGAGGTGGATATACGATCGGAAGAAACAGCGCCTGGTAGGCGGTGAGACATCAGAATTAGCATTCATATACCAGGGGTTGGAGTACACACCCTCGAAGTGTGCCGAATCCGCAGATCCGAGTTCATAGTCGAGTTGTGCTGATCCTTCCTTAATGTCTAGCGTTCCCGTTACCTGTTGACGGTCAATGGTAAGATAGGATCCTTCTCGCACTCATTCTCATACCTTTGGTTTTATCAATTGCCCCAAACCTCCGCCCAGAGCGCCAGGTATACTTCCACTTCCAGTCGCTGAGAGCGTCGAGGTGGATATACGATCGGAAGAAACAGCGCCTGGTAGGCGGTGAGACATTAGAGTTAGCATTCGTATACCAGGGGTTGGAGTACACACCCTCAAAGCGTGCTGAATCCACAGATCCGAGTTCATAGTCGAGGTATGCTGATCCTTCTTTAATGTCTAGCGCTCCCGTCACCTGTTGACGGTCAATGGTAAGATAGGATCCTTCTCGCACTCATTCTCATACCTTTGGTTTTCTCGGTTGCCCCGAACCTCCGCCCAGAACGGTAGGTATACTTCCACTTCCAGCCACTGAGAGGGTCGAGGTGGATATACTACCGGAAGAAACGATGCCTGATTGGTAGTGGGACATTGGAACTGGTATCCGTATACCAAGACTTGGAGTGCACACCTTCAGAGTAAGCTGGATCCGCAGATCCGAGTCTGAGGTCGAATTGTGCTGATCCTTTGACGTCTTGCGTTCCCGTTCCCTGCTGACGGTCGACGGTCAGATAGGATCCCTCTCGCACTCGTTCTCGTACCTTCGGTTTTCTCGGCTGCCCTGAACCTCCGCCCAGAACGGCAGGTACACTTCCACTCCCAGCCGCTGAGAGCGTCGAGGTGGATATACGATCTGAAGAAACAGCGCCTGGTAGGCGGTGAGACATTAGAATTAGCATTCGTATACCAGGGATTGGAGTACACACCCTCGAAGTGTGCTGAATCCGCAGATCCGAGTTCATAGTCGAGTTGTGCTGATCCTTCTTTAATGTCTAGCGTTCCAGTTACCTATTTACGGTCAATAATGAGATAGGATCCTTCTTTACGTGCTCGTTCCCATACCTTTGGTTTTCTCGGCTGCCCCGTTCCCCCCAGAATGCCAAGTATACTTCCACTTCCGGCCGCTGAGAGCGTCGAAGTGAATACACTATCGGAAGAAATGGTGCCTGATGAGTAGCGGGACATTAGATCTGGTATCCGCATACCAAGACCTCGAGTACATACCCTCAGAGTAAGCTGGATCCGCAGATCCGAGTCTGAAGTCGAATTGTGCTGATCTTTTAATGTCTTGTGTTCCCGTTCCCTGCTGACGGTCGATGGTAAGATGGGATCCCTCTCGCACTCGTTCTCGTACCTTCGGTCTTCTCGGCTGCCCTGAACCTCCGCCAAAAATTCCAAGTACACTTGCACTTGCAGCCGTCAAGGGGTTGTGCGGTAATCCATGAATGTTTGGCTTTTCCGTTCCCGGCTGACGGTCAATGGTAAGATAGTATCCTTCCCTACGTGCTCGTTCCCGTACCTTTGGTTTTCTTGGGAGCCCCAAATCTCTGCCTGGAATGTCGGGCATATTGTGGAAGAAATGACGCCTGGTGAGCAGCGGGACATTAAAGCTGGTATTTATATACCAAGAGTTAGGTACACACCCTCCCGTGAGAAGGGGGGGTCCGGAATATTTTCCTTCATGGGCTGGGGGTCCAACGGTCGATGTGCACGCGCACGCGCCCACGGATCTTTCCATAGTGAAATGGTGGGATAGGGAATGGGTTGTGGGCTTAGACCTGCGCCAATCTGTGGGTTCAATTATCGGTGCCCGTTTTCACTGTGCACAGGGTCCCATGCACGAGGCGTAAACCCTCGAAATGCGGTCATGAACTCGTAGAGAAAATCCTAGACCCTATGCCCTCATGGGTGCTGCACCTAGGAATGTAGATCGGGGTCTTTAATGGCTGACTAAAGGAAGCTGTTAGCACACCATGCACTTATAGAATCGCATGCACCCCAGAAGTATCCATGTTTCCGAAAAACAGTGAGCTCGACGTAACTCGATTCACCTCTCCAGATATCGAACGATCCAACTAGGAGTTGACACCATCACAGAGCGGCAAATTGCGCAGAGCGTGGTGCTCAATTAGCCAATGTGAGCTGGGATTCAATTTGAGGTGTGGCGTATGGACGTGAGAAGCGATAAGAGCCCTGCTGTCCGGAGGATTATACACCCGAAAACAGGAAATGGAACGACGTACAGACCATGGCTCGAACAGCAAATTGATAACAAGCTGTGGAATGTCAGGGCTAGGGTGATTTGAACATTTTTAGACGGTGGAGCCATGGATCAGGCAGCACAGAACCGTCCATTTTGTGATTTGGGGTCTCCAGCAATGATCGGAACACTGCGGCAAGACTGGTTTCCATTACGACCTACAACCAGACTGGCGATAGATGTCGACAAAGTTCGACATGTGCGGCGCAATGGCTTGAATAAGTAACATGAAGAACACTCAGTGGAACACTTCACCATGATGATGTGAATTATCGGCG
Source organism: Boletellus deceptivus (assembly GCA_038090195.1). Taxonomy (NCBI): domain Eukaryota; kingdom Fungi; phylum Basidiomycota; class Agaricomycetes; order Boletales; family Boletaceae; genus Boletellus; species Boletellus deceptivus. The sequence continues at coordinate 35,130 of JBBPMG010000163.1, forward strand.
CAGTGTGAAGCACAAGTAGGGTGCGTGGGAGCTGCAGAAGGCAAGGCGAGGCACAGGGCATCTACCATGTGACGGGGTGGAGCGAGGAAATCATGACCAGGTCATTATGTCGTAGCGTCAGTGATTCCTGAATCCAGGTTTTCCAACAGTGCCTATCGATCAATGCACACGTTGAGGCCGTGAGCATGATACTCGCATCAAATGCCATTGAGGCTTGAAGCACGATCTAAATCCCCGATGTCATTGGAGGATGGTTTCGTCAGTCACCGTACTTGTGGCATACAGGTAGGTATGTACACGGCAGAAGAGAGGATGCCCCGGCGGAGGACAGACCGAGGCTGCTTTCTGTCAGCCCGATGCGCTTCGAGGACGAGCAAGACTGTTCAATGCAAACGATGGCATACGCTCTCCGTTAGCCTGGGCATCCGTCTGCGGCCAAGGGATAGGTTGGAAGCCAAACCCGCGAGAGGGCGCGGTGAGCAGGTGCAAAAATGAGGGGTGGGCGAATCGGCGCTGGATGCTGCACCACTGACAGCAGCACTACTAGCACTGTTCTTTAGGCCCTCAGATGAATCGACGAGCCATTGGACTCGTTGACCGTATGGAGTTGTAGGGGTCTTGGACGATCCCGATCAGGCTGTTTGTTCCGCCAATGGCTCGGGGGAACACGGCAGGTAGTAGCGGGTGGCATCAGGCGGAGTGTCGAACGAGCCACTGGATGCGACGGTCAGCAGCCAGAGGAAGTATGGGGACGCATCAGGGTCATTGGTTAGAACCAAGCTGAACAGGCAGCAATGGCGATTTCGCTATCCGCGCTGATGGCTGGCACCGTGTGGCACGTGCGTTGGATCTGTCGCGTGCCAACAACGCACCGAACGAAAAAAAAAAAGGACTAAAAAACCATATAGTGATCAGCTCACAGAGACCTTGCTGTGTTGCAGACCTCTGGGATCCAGTGAGCCCAAGATACACAGAAAATGTCTATAAATATCCCCTATTTATGCATATTTTGAACCTCCAAGATTTCCAACGTTGTACAGCAAAGTAACACCACAAACAAAAGTGGACAATTGCCTGTGGAATTGATATGTAAATGTTTACAACTGTGATATCATTGTTAGAAAATGTGAGTAATCTAGTTGAAGACTGGAAAAAGATCATTTACCAGACTGAACCATAGGCAGTTCAGCTGGACTTGTAGTTGTAGTCTTGCCAATTTTTGGCAAGCTTTACAGTAACTCCTGTTCCATTAATTTTCAAGAATTTCAAGAATCAAGTTTGAACCAGTCTCAACCAGTCAGTTTGATAACTGTCAATTGGATGTGTGAGTGTGCATACAGTGTGGATGTACACACAATACCTACAGTATGACAAGTGTACTATATTATGATATACAGTGAGCTCAAAAACCCTTTCCATGTTGACAGTAAATGTAGTAAATGAAATGTATTGCTATATCACATGGGAATCATGCTTAGCATTGGTGGAGTCATAGATAGTATATACTCTTGGCTATCGAAATGCTCCCTAGGTCATGTGATTCCAATCACAGGGTGTGAAGATATGACTATTTTGAAACAGCAATATCATGGAAAGGGTTTTTGAGCTTTTGAATTAACAAGGTATTTAGTACTTGGTATAGCCCCCTTTGGCTCTAAGCACTGCCTGAATTGTCCTAGGCATGCTCTCAATCAATTTTCTACACTCCTCAACTGGTATCTTCTCCCATTCCACTTGAACTCTATCCCATAATTCATGAATTCCATTAGGAGGGTTTTCATGCTCTGCAAGCCTTCTTTTGAGCCATTCTGTTATGATTTGCCTACTGTACTCAAGGACACTACTACTTTTCCTTTTCCTTTACAATAGACGCCGTTCATGTCTGCCCAACTGGATGCTTACTTTCTCTTTGTATGTGTACATCCGACCATATGGAACACTTGTCATACTCGCTTATGCCTTGTCTGATCCAACTTGGACTTCTTTCTCATTTCTGTCTCACTTCGTCATCATGTGTATGATACGCCCGATCGGACTTGGACTCCGATTTCCTTTCTTGATTTTCTTTGTCTTATGATTTCCTTTTCCTTCTTACACACTGCTTGGTCCGTGCGCATTCTTTATGAGTATATAAGACCTTGCTTTCCATACCTTGTACTCTAAGCTAGTCTTACTCAAATATCAGCTTCATCACCTCAACCTCGCTTGACCTTGCCTTCACTTGATTGCCTTTGTCACCTCGACCTGACCAGTTTCCTAGCACTGTTGGTACCTCGAACCCTTGAGGAATAGCCTTGCCCTCTCCCAAGTGGCCTCTACCCAGAACCCATTTGACTGACTACATCATCGATATGCAGAACCACCAACCCATCAACCCTCTGAAGAAGCTCTCGAGTCTGTGCTCATTGCTACTTGCACCAAGCATAACACATTCTCAGAGATGTTCTATAGGATTGAGATCAGGAGGCTGTGCATGCCAACCCATAGTCTCAAATTCCTGCTCTTCTAGCCATTCCTTGACCTTCTTGCAGGTGTGCTTAGGATCATTGTCTTGTTGAAAGATGGTATCAGGAGGATTGAGACCATAATACTCTAGAGTTTGGCAGAGCTCATCCTTCAAAATCTAAAGATAAAGGTCCCCATCCATCCTACCATCAATCTTGGTGGCAAAGCCAATCCCTTCCCAGGTCATACAGCCTCACATCATCAAAGAACCTCCTTCAAATTTAAGGGTTCCTTGTACCAGCCTATCACCAAGCCCTTTACCTGCCTTTTTCCATGCCCATATGACCCTAGATGATTGATTTTGGTCTCATCAGACCATATAACCTTCTTCTAATCATCTATAGTCTAATTTTTATGGACATATGCAAAGTCCAAGTGAGTCTTGCAATGTCTAGCAGAGAGAATAGGACACTTGGACTTGACTATAGCCTTCATACCAGATTTCTTCAAGTGAAGACAAACTGTGCTGGAAGAGAGAGGTTGATTGATGATATTGGTAAGAGCTTTGGTCACTTGAACAGCATTTTCAGCTTTGCCAGAGGTGGTAAGATGTTGGGCATGATAAATGTTGGTAGAGGAAAGCTTAGAAGAATGACCTCCAATAGTCTTGGGAAGAGCAGAATGATGCATGGTGTGAAGTTTGGATATGGTAGCAGGGCTGACACCAGTTTGCTTGGCAATGGCTTCACCAAAATGGCCAACATCAAGCAAAGAAAGAATAATGTTTTGTTGAGTAAGAGAGAGAGATCTGACCATGGTAGCAGTTGAGAATAAGGAAGTGTGGGAACTTTGTCAAACTCAGACATACTATTTATATGTATATCATTGTTTGTACCAACAAACATTTGCAAATATTATGTGATTTGACTGATATTCTACTCATCAATTCAAAAGCTCAAAAACCCTTTCTATGATATTGCTGTTTCAAAATGGTCATATCATCACACCCTGTGATTGGAATCACATGACCTAGGGAGCATTTTGATAGCCAAGGGTAGGTACTATCTATGACTCCACCAATGCTAAGCATGATTCCCATGTGATATAGCAATACATTTCATTTACTACATTTACTGTCAACATGGAAAGGGTTTTTGAGCTCACTGTACATGTTGAAATTATTATTTAGTTAAGCTACCATTTGCTTATGCTTCACTTCTCATGTTATCAAAGGTCCAGACTCTTCTCCTTTAGGATTTCCCTTTGGTATATCCCTATTTAGATTTTTCCTTGTTCTTGAGTCTGGACCATGACATCATCTTAGGTGAGACACTTCTCATTTAATTACTACTTCACCTTTTTCTTCCTTTTCACACATTTTACATAGTTTCTATTATGCTCCCCTTGTTACAGTTTCTTATGGCATCATACACACAGCCAGGAGTTACTCAGTGAATGGGCCCTATGTTGACAATTACCTGGCATTCCCACTGTACCCAGGATTGGATCAGCCCCCATCTCCTAATTTCCTTACATTATACTTTGATCTCCTTACACTTCTCTAATCTTTCCTCATTTGTAACATACAGATAGATCTTCCTTATCTGGACAATATCTCTCCCACAGTGTATCTCTTGTTACACTACATTTTGATGCAGCCTCAATACCAAGTGTAGAGGACTTTGGTACTGGGAGAGCTTAATGATGAGAGTGAAGAGGCAAGTTTGAAGACTTCAAGACTGGAGTCACCAGGCTTGAGCCTTGAGTATATATAGACCTTGGAGTGTTTGTACACATTTGTACATACAACTAAATATGGTAATAGGACTCAAGGTTACTGAGTCATATATACTGAGTCAATAGGAAAAGCATGAGTAAGAGCACATCATGATGAGTCATAGAGCATAGGATGCATGAGTCATACAATGTCATAGGTTATGAAGGATGAGTCAATCATCTGATGAGTTGGGATTTATAGATAAGGTGATTGTCTGTTGATAAGATAAGATAAGGTCACATGATTGATCTGATAACATAAGATAGAGAAAAGAAAATAGAACAAGTGTCTTTGAAGGTAGTGGTTGTAACACATTTCCCCATATTCCATACTAGGAATCTCCAACTACTATAGACAGCATATGCTGAACCTGGTTGGTACAGCTCTACCTAGGTATTTATACAAGTCCATGTACCAGCATCCATCCCCCAGCAGGTTCTGCACAATTCTATGTACAGTTTCTAGTACCATAAGTCCGACCTCTTGGATAGTGAGACCTAGGACCCTCTTAGTCTTGCACTAATACAGAAAGTGCACTCAACAGCTAGGAACTATGCATACACATAACACCCCTGATTTTTCCCTTTTTTTTCCACCATTTTTAGACTTTAAACTGACCACTCTATGAGTTTATTTGAATTTCACCCATGTATCTATTTGTATTTGGACTTAGCATTATTGTCTTGTCCTCCATGCTTCATAGATCCATCTAGATTGTGACCTGACTCATAGTAACTTGCCTTGCCTCATGGTACTGAATCCAGAACCCTTGCAACATATTTGACACATGTCAGGCACAGGCATACACTGTCTCTGTGCAAGCACATGCAGCTTTGTGTTGCCTTACATAGCCTTATCTACCATTCCAATCTTGATTACCTGATATGAATGATTGACTCATCTCACACAGCTGATGTTATGCTTGAGCATACCTCAAGAGACCAAGCTAAGCTGGACCATTCAACAAGATGCTCACAAAGAGGTACAACTCAGTTGAATGGGATTCAGGGTATATGTTCAAAAGAATGGACTGAGGGACTGAGGCAAGAAGAGCAGGAGATATGCTTGATTGCACAGACTAAGAGTGAAGTACAAATGTGCAAGTGCTATGGCTCAAATACTAAGGGACATGTAAGTGGAGAAGGCCATAGAACATGATAGAAATCAGAAGATAAGTAAGCAGTGATGACAGTCATTGCTGCAGAGAAAAAAAGAGAACAAAGAGAAGGCTAAATGGAGAAGGAGACAAAAGGAGAACTGCTACATGCACACATAGTCCTACAGTGACCTCCAAAACTGCTGCAATGTTTGATCTTATCACAGTGTATCAAGCACACTGCAATCACCTGTGGGAATTTCGCTTAGCTATAGTGAGGTGAAATACAGTAGATACTCATAGCTACAAATCACTCCCTGGGGTCATGTGATTTCATCCAGTGGCTGTGGAGATACATATCTTGCAAAATGGTGACACTATTGCAACAGTTTTGCACCTTTCAGTTATTAGGCATATTAGTACTTGGTATACCCTCCCTTTGCATTCAGCACTGCCTCAACCCTTCTGGGCATGCTCTCAATTAACTTTTGACACTCCTCAACTGCTATCCCTTCCCACTCTACTTGAATTCTCTTTCACAGCTCATGAATTCTATTAGAAGAATTTTCATGCTCTGTTAGTCTCTTTTTGAGATAATCCAAAGGTGTTCAATAGGGTTCAGGTCAGGAGACTGTGTAGGCTACACTATAGTCTTGAAATCCTACTCTGCAAGCCAATCTTTCACCTTTCCACAAGTATGCTTGGGGTCATTGTCTTGCTGAAAGATGGCACTAGGAGAATAAAGACCATAATACTGTAGGGTATTCAGCAGTTCATCCTTCAAAATCTGAGGGTAAAGGTCTCCATCCATCCTACCATCAATTTTGGCAGCATAGTCAATTCCCTGCCAAGTCATACATCTCCACATCATCACAGAACCTTCTTCAAACTTCACTGTACTTTGTGCCAACCTATCACTCAACCCTTCACCAGCCTTTTTTCACACCAACTTGCATCCATCTGACCCTTGATGATTGATCTTAGTTTCATCAGACCATATAACCTTCTTCTAGTCCTCTATAGTCCAGTCTTTAAAGGGATGAGCAAAGTCCAAATGAGCTTTCTGATATTTTGTGGACAGAAGAGGTTGTTTTGTCTTGACTACAGCTTTCATACCAGACTGTTTTAAGTGTCTATGCATTGTGGTGGTGGAGAGTGGCTGGTTGACAACATTGTTAAGGGCCTTGGTCACCTGAACAGCATTCTCTGCCTTGCCAAAAGAGATGAGATGAATAGCATGGTGAATATTTGCAGAGGAAAGCGTAGTTAGACAACCTCCAATAGACTCCTAAAGCTCAGAAAACTCCTTAAAACAAAGTCTTGAGATCGTGGAGATGTTGAAACCAGCAGTGGCAGCAATAGAGTTGGCAGATTGTCCAGCATCAGACATGAAGAGGATAGTGTTTTTCTGAGTAGAAAAAAGAGATCTCATGATGATGGTGGTTGAAGGTAATGATGTGTGTAAGTTATTTCAAACATAGACATGGTATTCATATGTGTATCTTTGTTTGTATGACCAAATAACACCCACTATGAATGAAGTTCTAACTTTTATATAAAAGATGCAAAACTGTTGCAATGGTGTCACTGTTTTGCAAGATGTGTATCTCCACAGCAACTGGATGAAATCACATGACCTCAGGGAGTGATTTGTAGCCAAGAGTATCTACTGTATTTCATCTCACTATAGCTAAGCGAAATTCCCACAGATGATTGCAGTGTACTTGATACACTGTGATAAGATCAAACATTGCAATGGTTTTGGATGTCACTGTACTCATCAAACAGTATTTTGAGTTCTAAAGGAACTTGTGACCTAGAAAGCCAGTGTTGCAGTTTTGAGCTTTGAATAAATGACTTCAGACATGTCTCTTCCAGTTGGCCTGGAAGTATAGTCAGATATGATCATTTCCAGAGAGGAATACTGACCAAATCAATGCTTAGTGGGAAGTTGTTGAAGATTGCCAATAAGATGCTCAAAAGGAAAGTGTTATGGTTTCCTATGGGATGATGAACACAACCAGCACATTCATACACACAGTGGTCTACATCAACAATTCCTATCCATTCATCATCCCACCTGATATGGAAGTCCCTCTAGATGTGGCATCTGTTACACTCCCCTATTTTTCTACATAGTTTTCCACATTTTTCTAGTATTTTTCCAGACTTTTCTAGCTTCATTTGAATATTCTATGGGTTTTCTATGGGTATATTCATTAACCAACAGTTAGCTATTTCCCATTCGGTCTTAACAGGTCTAGGACATCCTCATAGCTCATAGATCGAGTCCAGAACCAGTCTGAGTTACTCTGACTCATAGTGCCTCATGGTACACAGGTGGTAGTCTAGACCACCATACCAAATCCCTAGATCCAGGGTTAAACCCCTATGACTTCATGCCCTATCACCAGTCTACACATGTTTAACACATGTCAGGGACAGGCAC
>JBBPMG010000164.1:0-42879 GCA_038090195.1 Boletellus deceptivus
GGCTCTTCTTCTCCCCTCCACCACCCTCTCCCTCGTTGTGCAGTCATCCTCGCGATGAGCTCGATGCACGAGTACAGCCGTGCTTATGACCCGTTCCTCTCCCACCTCATCGCTCTGCTCTCCACGTACGAGCTCTGTCCCATGTCTACCCCCCCGCCCCGGTACGACGGTCCCGGCGACTGGCAGACGGACTCCATCCTCCGCTCCCTTGCCGCCGTCGCCCGCAGAATGTATACTGCAGAAGACGCCCTTGCCTCCATAAAGGCATCCGAGTCCTGGCAAGCAAACGGACCGGAGACCAAGAAAAGACGTAGTGTAGGCGACACTCCCATACCCTTCCCATCCTCTTCTAAGAGGGACCGTCCTCCTTCCCCCTCGCAGCCCAGCACGATGACTGCCAAGCATGCGAACGGGCAAGCCCGCAACGGCTTCTTTTCAACCAGGTCTGATGCCACCCTCAGTAGCACTGATGGTTCGACGGATGTCGATATGATAGCAGGGGACGCAACGGTGGGCGTCGCTGATGTTGATCGCGTTCTGTCTGCTAGACCGATCAGCTCTCGCGTCCAGAACATGTCGCTATCGCTTGACAACATCCCCAACAACTTTGACCCTTCAAGACTCCAGCGTACACTCTCAAACTCGTCCGCCTCAGCCCCTTCAACCTCCCATATCGAGCACATGTCATGCCCCACCTGCGGAAAGACGATTACGGACACAATCACGATGAGTCGCATCAATGGGAGCTTCAACGGATCTCCTTCGGGCTCACCGCTTGTCGTCCCTCCCGGCCCTCTTGCTGCTGCCGCGTTTGAGAGTGGCATGAGTGCTGTGGAGGAACTCCGTCTACTCAAAGCGCAAGTGCAAGATGTCGCACGTGTGTGCAACGCCGTCGCACGCGGTGACCTGTCGCAAAAGATTACCGTTCCGGTCCAGGGTGTCGTCATGGTACAGCTCAAGGACGTCATTAACACCATGGTATTCCCAGAACGCACATCGGGTTGGATGATCCGTGCTTATTTTCTTTCGCTTAGGTGGACAAACTTGGTCAGTTCGCCAAAGAAGTCACGCGTGTCAGTCAGGAAGTCGGCACAGAAGGGTACGGGCCCAGCCGAAATGCCTTTTTTGTTTCGTTTTTGAATAAGCCCCTTTTAGCAAGTTGGGCGGACAGGCTCTGGTGCTGGATGTCGAAGGCACGTGGCGTGAACTTACTGGCGTCGTCAACAAGTTGGCTGCCAATTTGACCCTTCAAGTCCGGAGCATCGCCAAGGTCACTAAAGCTGTCGCATTGGGTGACTTGTCCAAGCAGATCGATGTCGACGCTCGAGGAGAGATCTTGGATTTGAAGAACACCGTCAATGGAATGGTTATCCGTCTCCGGGCACTGGCCGCCGAGGTCACCCGTGTCACACTCGAAGTCGGTTCTCAAGGGAAATTGGGTGGTCAAGCACACGTTCCTGATGTCGAAGGTGTTTGGTTTGAATTGGTCCGGAATGTGGGTCGGCGATGTGCTACGAGACTTGCCGATGCTCACCTCGCCGCAGGTGAATCGAATGTGTTCGAGTCTGACGGATCAAGTGCGGTCTATCGCCAAGGTGACGACGGCTGTTGCCAAAGGTGACCTGACTCAGAAGATTGAGATCCAAGTCGAAGGGGAGATGTCGACGTTGAAGGGGACTGTCAATTCCATGGTGGACCAGTTGAGCGCGTTTGCATCCGAAGTCACACGTGTCGCGCTGGAAGTCGGAACACAAGGCATCTTGGGTGGCCAGGCTCGTGTCGAGGGTGTGCAGGGCACCTGGGCAGACTTGACACGCAATGTCAACGTGAGGTTCTCCCCAGTTGGGGTCATCGGATTCTCTGATGAAACTTTACAGAAAATGGCCAGCAATTTGACCGATCAGGTGCGATCCATCTCGGAAGTCACGAAGGCTGTGGCGCTAGGTGACCTGAACAAGATCGTCAACGTCGATGTCCAGGGAGAGATGCTTGATTTGAAGATGACTGTCAACTCTATGGTCGCCCAATTATCGACGCTTGCGAATGAGGTTACTCGTGTGTCCTTGGAGGTCGGTACGGAGGGTATTTTGGGTGGTCAGGCTTCCGTTCCTGACGTTCAGGGAATGTGGAAGGTCCGTCATAGTTGCTGGCTACTGAGCCCTCGTTGATGTACCCCTTCTGGGCGGATAGGTCTTGACGGACAATGTCAACCTGATGGCCATGAACTTGACCAATCAAGTGCGTTCCATCGCTGAGGTCACCAAGGCTGTTGCGGCCGGTGACTTGACGAGGAAGATCGAGGTCGATGTCCGTGGCGAGATCAAGGAGTTGAAAGAAACTGTGAACGGCATGACTGAAAGCTTGAGCTTGTTTGCTGATGAGGTCACTCGTGTCGCAAGGGAAGTCGGTACAGAGGGTCGATTGGGTGGACAAGCCCGCGTAACGAACGTAGGTGGTACCTGGAAGGTGAGCTTAACTCTGTGGTGGCTAGAAGGAACCGTTCACTGAATGCTCATTGTTAGGATCTTACAGATAATGTCAACGTTATGGCTGCCAACGTAAGTGGTGCATCGGCCGCAATCCAGTGTGCTCATAGGCGGAATCCTAGTTGACTTTGCAAGTTCGAACCATCGCTGTTGCCACAGTAAGTTCATTCACGATGTTTGCACCCATCAACCATGTTCATATATTTGTTAGACTGCTGTAGCGCGTGGTGACCTGACTCAACAAATTACTGGGGTCTCAGTCTCCGGAGAGATGTTGAGCTTGGTTAACACCATTAATGACATGATTGCCCAATTGGCCATTTTCGCCAAGGAAGTCAAGAAGGTCGCCTTCGAGGTTGGTACAGAAGGTAAACTGGGTGTCCAAGCGGAAGTGGGCAACGTCCAGGGTATATGGCATGAGATCACGTGCGTTGCCCACTCTTTATGCTCAACTTGGTGCTGATTGACTGTTCCCTGTGATTCAGAATGTCTGTGAATACCATGGCCGGGAATTTGACTACGCAAGTACGAGGGTTCGCCCAGATCTCGGCGGCAGCCATGGACGGCGATTTCACGCGTTTCATCACGGTCGAAGCAAGCGGCGAGATGGATTCATTGAAGACACAGATCAATCAGATGGTGTTCAACTTGCGTGACTCTATCCAGAAGAATACTGCTGCAAGAGAAGCCGCAGAGCTGGCAAACAGGTCCAAGTCCGAATTCTTGGCAAACATGTCTCACGAGATCAGGTATGAAGCGTGTGTTGCTAGCGTCGGTATCTGGAGATTGCTGATACGGACCCTCGAAGAACGCCAATGAACGGTATTATTGGCATGACAGAGCTAACCCTCGATTCTGATCTGAACCGATCACAAAGGGAGAGTTTGCTATTAGTCCACTCGTTGGCCCGTTCGCTATTACTGATCATCGATGACATATTGGATATTTCCAAGAGTGGGTCCCTCATATTTGACCAAAGTTTTTGGACTCATGTTTATTTTTGCGCAGTCGAGGCTGGTCGCATGACTATGGAGGCGGTATCCTATTCCCTCCGTCAGACGGTCTTTGGTATCTTAAAGACCCTGGTTGTTCGCGCCTCACAAAACAATCTCGACCTCACTTATGATGTAGACCCCGACATCCCAGATCAACTGATCGGTGATTCCCTTCGTTTACGCCAGGTCATCACGAACCTCGTTGGCAACGCAATCAAGTTTACGCCTTCAAAAGTGACACGCAAAGGACATGTTGCCTTGAGCACACGGCTTCTGGCCCTGGATGACCAGAGTGTTACGCTGGAGTTCTGTGTCACGGATACGGGTATTGGCATTGCCAAAGACAAGCTAAACCTTATTTTCGATACCTTCTGCCAGGCAGATGGATCTACGACACGTGTACGTATCGGTACCCTTTTTTTCGCACCCGACGCAAAACGATTTAATTACCGCTCTTTGACAACAGGAATATGGTGGGACCGGTCTGGGCCTCTCAATTTCGAAACGACTCGTCAACCTCATGCAAGGTAACATGTGGGTGGAAAGTGAGGTTGCCAAGGGCAGCAAGTTCTTCTTCACGATCACATCCCAAATCAGCCAGAGTCCGATGGAGCACACGCTGCAAAAGATGCAGCCGTTCCAGAGACGCGCAATTATGTTTGTCGACACACTATGTGATAGGACTGGCGTCGTGCAAAGAATTCAAGAACTTGGTCTCAAGGCATATGTGGCCCGCGACATTAGCGACATTGCGGAAAAAGAGCGTTGCCCCCACTTTGATACTATTATTGTCGACTCTCTCACGATGGTAAGTATGCTGTGTCGACTTCTTTCTTCGTTCATGCTGGCTTGACCTCGTGGTCTACAGACAGAGAGTATAAGAGAATATGAACACCTTCGCTACATTCCGATTGTCCTGTTGGCACCTTCGATGCCCAGGTTGAACCGTAAGTGTGGCCACCAGTCGAACCATCCCATGCCCTCAACTAGTACGGTCTTCCAGTGAAGTGGTGTCTAGATAATAGCATCAGCTCTCAAGTGACGACCCCCGTAGCTGCACAAGATCTCGCAGCCGCTCTGATTTCAGCCCTGGAGTCGAATACCGTATCCCCTGTTTCTGCGCCGAATGACATTGTCTTTGACATCCTCCTCGCGGAGGACAACATGGTCAACCAGAAGTTGGCTGTGAAGATCCTGGAGAAATATGGTCACTCGGTGGAGATTGCAGAAAATGGCAGCTTGGCTGTAGATGCGTTCAAGACGAGGGTACAGCAGACCAAGCCGTTTGATATCATTCTTGTGAGTCTACTTTCCGTCTGGTTGATGGTTGGTCGATGAAAGCTTACTTCCACGTACTAGATGGACGTATCGATGCCATTTATGGGAGGTATGGAAGCCACGGAGCTTATCCGGGCCTACGAGATGCACAGGGGACTCTTGCGGACGCCCATCATTGCACTGACTGCGCATGCTAGTGCGTTCGTTTTGCATCTTACCAAATATGAAGCTAAAGGCTGCCTTCAGTGATTGGCGACCGTGAACGGTGTCTGCAGGCTGGTATGGACGATCACATCACGAGTACGTATCTCGATTATCCATCGTTGAGACCTTATCGACCATGTGGACCTGGACCAGAACCACTACGACGCGGTGACCTCCTGAACTCGATCAACAAGCTTGCTGGCGAGCGCGCTCAAATGGCAAAGCAACATCATCTATTACAGAGACCGCCTGCACTCATGACGCCATAGGATGCTCACATTCTCCCCAGCCTGTCACCTCGATCTTCCTGATATCCTACCTGACCGATCCATTTTGTTTGTACTTGACTGTAGCATCGCTCTCTGCCTATGCTTCTTGTTCGAACTCGATGACACTCACGAACGTACATATAACCTGGCTGTATTAGTTTGTGCAACTGACATTTCCTAGTCGACGACGTGTTGATTCTCCCGTGCTGGCCGCGTGTTGGGTGACACCTAATGAATATATGTAGTAATCTCGGACGGATGTTTCAGCGTTCCTTTGTCGGGTCCTCCAGCACCGTCGTCCAACCAGCGATGTCGGCGAACCGCATTGCTTTGTGGTGCTCAAGTGTGGCAAGCCTAAATCGTCCGGGCGTGCGAGTAATCTTGGGCGGATGTTTCAATATCCCCTTGTCTCTCGTCCGGCTAACGATGGCATTGCTTTGTGGTACTAACGCTAACGCATCAGCAAAATGTCACCTGGTTTTTTCAGACCTTTTGGATTTTTCAGACTTCGTGCATCCTCCCTCGCACATGTTTTTTTTTTACGAAAGTCGGTAGAAAAGTAGCACAGTCAATCAAGTACATAAGACTGTGACTGAGATGAACTAACCATAGTGGATGGTGCCAGGCGTGCAAGGCGGCGACGAGTCAGTGTGTCACTCGCTGCACACATGGCGCTCTTGCTTTGCTCACTGTTTGGGGGCTCCGTTGGCAGCTGCGGACAACCATCTTCGTCATCGATCTTGTGTTTTGCCTCTCTGCCTTACCTTGCCTCCATGCTGTCACCCAGTATGTCAACATCGTCGCTGGCACTCGGTGTTGTTCTTGCGGACGACGTGAGACAACGACAGGATGAGTGTAGCGCGGGCGTGAGAGGCTTAGAGCGAGAACAAGTCCGAGCACCCTCCTTCTTGCAGTTGGCACAAGATCGCGGGGCACAAGCGCCGCACAACGTGGGCGTGACAGGGAAAAGGGCGGGTACGCGGGATGGCGATAGCAAGGACGGTCAGGGAAAGGAGACTCGGCGAGGGGGCAAGAACCTGCTGTTCTTGCGGTGAGCGCAAGATAGCAATGACCATTGGCCACATAGGCATGACAGGGACACGGGTTGGCGCGCGAGATGGCGACGGTGAGGGGCGCTCGGAGTGATGGAACGAGGATTTGCAGGGGGCGGCGCAACGAGCAACACATGCCGTGACTCGGTACGGGTCGAGACGAGATCGCTTGGTGAAATAGACTGTCAGCACGAGCGGTCGAGTCAGACGGCTCACCTAGACCGCCACCACAGCACGCCAATGACGCCAAACGATCCGTCGAGGCTAGCCGTGGCTGGCCACTTGGATATGTTATGATAACCGGGGAAACGAACATGCTGTGCCGTTTGTGGCCTACATATCATCGCAGCCCATATGCATGTGGCTGACCAACATGGAGGCTGGCATGCAGCCCAAAGACATATATAAGTCCGTCCATCCTCTTGTCCTCTTCTTCAGTTTCTTCTCTCCATCGGCTCTCTCTCCTCTGCGCTTCCTCCGACTGAGGACGGTGTTGGTCGCTCTCAGATCTTGTCGCCCATCCCTGCTCGCTACCCTGCAGGAATGTCCCCAGTTGATCGACTTGAGTGGGCCTTTACCAGCAAGTCAATCAATCAACATGTCCTACTGTTTGTTCCTGATTGTGTTCCACAGCCATGACCGTCTCCAGTGTGGCATTCGCCACCACGGAGAAGAGCGCGGACGGGCGCGAGAAGAAACTCCCCCTCCGAGATCAATGAACGAGGCAGTTGTCGAGACGGTGTGAACGGCCTCCCGTCTACCGGTACTCTGCCCATGGGTCGTCGGGTCACATCATGCACTCATTGCTTCCAGTTCATCGGGGCCTGGTCGACAATATCTCCAAATAATGGTAAGTGCCGTGAATGGTATTAGATTCGTACCTGACATGATTGCATGCAGGCACTGGCAAGGAGATGGTATGCGATCATGTGGGCACCGCTGGCTACGGTCAAGCCTCTCCGGAGCTGACTCGCGAGCGGAGCAATGTCCCACAGCTACCAAGACACATTGTGCCATACACCACTGCTCGGACAAGACGGTACTCAGCTCGAGGCTGAGAAGATACCCACAAGATGACGCCGTATGATACCCCCGAATGGCAGTGGTGACCACCCAAGGGCCTGACAAGGCAGTATGTTATACCCAGGCAATTAAGCCTAGTGCTGGACTACATGTTACAGTCCCACGGTCGTTGTCAAAAGGTGTGTTAACAACTGTTACGCTGTTTGGTTGATTCTTACCAGTTTATTGCCGCTCCGATAGGATACCTGTTCGTCACTGATCGTAGTGACCTGATACCCGGGCGAACGGGTCGACAACGACTACGACGCTCCAAGATACCCAGATATGGAGGTATCGCAACCCGGCGCTGGACAACCTCCCGGACGTCGATATGAGGGGCCGCCCCAACGGCAGGTCCCGACAAGATGGCCCTGGATCGTCTCACAACGATCCCGTCCAGCTCGGAGGTCGTTTTCCGAAATAGTGCGTGGTTCAAGTCTATTGTTGTTGCCGTTGAACCTTACTGGATTTAATTTTCCTGAGATGACAGAATATCATGCTCTTTGATTGATTCTTCCAGTTTTTCACCGCCCGTTATAATCGACAAGATAGCACTGGATTGTCCCACAACGATCCTGTCCGACTTGGAGGCGTCGGTCGAGATGGTGCATGGTCTAAGCCTATTTTTGTTGCTGTCAATCCTTATTCGCTACGACTACGACGCTCCAATATTCGTAGATGTTTGAGCCAGGTGGTGGTAGGCCTATCCTGAGTTCGAAAATCGCGAACCACGATCGTTAAATATATATGTCTCCCCTGTGTATCTATCGTTATGCCGCTGTGCGCTGCCTTCGGTGATTCGGTACAATGTGCGACGCCCGCCGGAAGAAGGACCAATGGCATGTAGTCCAAGCGTGACGACAGTCCAGTGCCGAGTCCTTGACCTCGCTTAATTGGACTTTTTATTTACTTGGAGTACTTTGTACTATTCTTTGCGACTACGATAATATTTTGATTTTCCTCCTTGGTACTAGTGGGGCGATGGGAAAGTTCGAGAGTTTGAGCCCACAGACCGACGCGCGACTGCCGCATCTTCCAAGCTTTTCTCCACCTGCCCCCTTCTCTCTCGTAGTCAGCTATTACAAAATTTGCTGGACCCTACTGGCACGTTCCTAGTGCCTGATTTGAAGGCGGACGCATGGATATTCTACAGTACTACGACAACGACAGGGACGCAGGGAGATGGCGCGCGAACTCCAAGCATTTGCCGGTAGAGCGTTGGTGTGGCACACGACTGCCTGTTTACAGAAGTCAGACCACGAGAGTCCATTGCGCAGCCATGGTCCAAGTCTCAGTCACTCGAAATGACCAGCCAGCAGGTCCATGAAGACGCCTTATAATACACTGACAGCGCACACTCAAACGCAACGTACAACTCCAGACGCACCAATCCCGAGGCGAGTCGGAAACAAAGGCACGACACAAAGGTTGACGACACGACCACGCGTGAAGAACCTAGTCACAGCCGTACGCCGCGCTCGCTCTTGAGCATGTGGAGCACGGACGCCACCATCAGCCTCTATCTCCCGTATGCCGTCGTCTCCCTTGACTAGATTCGCCCTGGGGCGTCTCAAGGACTACTTGCCCATGCTGGTCATGTAGACCCAGCAGGTTCAGGGGTGTCCAAAGTACGCGTTACGCCAGTCCATCCAAACGCGAGAGAGAAAGACCCATCAGGGATGCAACGACCTGCTTCGTGTTCAAATTGACGACGGTCGCGCTGCCACGACGAGACAACGATTCCAACCGTGTCCGTCGGTACGATGTCATCAATCTGGCGACATCCCAACACGTTCGTCAAATCACGGGAGACCACTGCGAACGGACACAACGCCAAACGCCAGAGCTCCTACTACGTCCTCGCTGACAAAGGGAGTGTTCATGTGGCGAAACCAGGAAAGGAAGCCACGATCCCGACGTAGGCCATCCACGGCGCGTGCGAGAGCCGACCCACTCCGCCAACGTTGTGACCGTCTTCACAGCATGGTTCAGTACGGCGATCACATGACGGTCTTGCTGCGCGAGGAGATGGCCGCTCTGTGCGACATGAGAGCACTGAACGAAGCTCAGCAAAGTCGTGATCGTCGATTCGCCGTTTCAGCTCTTTAACGTTTCTGTACGACTGGGCATACACTTCTTCAAACGTGCCGACGGGGCGAGTGGTATGCATACGGGAAGTGCAGGGCCAACGCAGCTAGCGACGGCTTGGGAAACTGATCCTCTTCGAACCTCAAGAGATGGATACACGGGGAATAGACCCTGATAAGAACAAGAAGTATGTATGCATGAAGCGCAATACCACGGTACCGTCTCCTGGCGGTGAGTCATAAGTGAACAACAACAGCAACGAACCAAGGATCTGCGCAAAGACAGGCCGATAGACGCCACGTTGTCAGAAGCAGAGAGGGGCCACCGTCGTTGACAGAATAATACACCGACGGATGATCGATGGTACGAGAACGAAGCTAAATCGCACACACGAACACTAGTATTGAGCTCGACCCAGGAAAACGAAGATGGATGTTTCGTTGGCTCCAGAAAATCGAACGCATGTACCAGTGCCCATCACTGCGCCGCAGCTGACCTACCGCACAAGGGTACGGCTGTAAGGCTCTGGAGAGTGTCGAATCAAACTTGGAGACATCATCCAGACAAATTTGCCCTGAAGCCGACATGGACCTCAACAGACACATAAATGTTGGCCGACGTCATGGCCAGGTAGGTCTGCACTTCCATGGGGGTGGGCAGGATGACTGACACAACGTGGTGTCGGACGGACGCAGGATGGGCACAAGCGCGGTGGCGATGATCAAGGTTGTCGCTGCCTGGTCATGTGACCACTAAGCACGATTCACGGTCGTACGAGACTTTTTGCGCGTCCTTTGCTTGGGGGGAGGGGATAAGACATTGAATTGATGGAACATGTCATTTTACACGGAAACTTCTTCCGTAGGTATCCAGAAGAACTCGTGAACAAACGAGTGAACCGGCCACCGTCTATGCTACACACGGATAAAACTATCCATGGTACACAAAAGGTGCTTCGAAACGTGGTCAGGTGCAGGGGGATCTCGGATCCACGAGGCACGATGACCGCCTTTTTTTTAGAGGGAAATGAACGTGCCAAAGAGGGCAGCGACGACACACACGGTCACGTCACCCGAGCGGAGGCCGACTGCGCTATTAGCGCGAACAGGGCTGGAGGTACTGCCGCTGCCAGACGAGGTACCCGTCGAGGTAGGACTGGAACCGCTTGCAGCCGTGGAGCCGCCCGAGCTGGAAGAACCACTACCGAGCTAGACGTCGCACGACGGGACCGTGAGCGCGCGCCTTCGATGGGGGTACGTGGACGACGAGAAAGGGACGACCACCCACCGACAAGTTGCCGCTGCAGGCCACGTTCCAGCTGCTGAGAGCGGATTGGGCGCTGCCTTCGACGCTGGAGTCGGCGTTGACGAGACATCGCATGCATTCCTGCAACTGGCTGCCGAGATTGCTGGCACACACGCAAGTGAGGTTCTCGTTACAATTCTAAAGTAGGGACATGGTGGTCATGAAGGGATACCCAGGGGAATGAAATAAGCTCACATCCATGGTATCCACCACTTGGCAAGAGGACTGGCACGCAGAAGGAAGATCGCTGGGGTCGATCGACTGGCGGGCGACAAGGCCTCCCGAAGGGGAGTAGGAAGAGACAACTGGAACCATCGGATATAAATGTAAGACTTACAATATAAACGATATGGCCACGTACAATGAGAAAGGACAGTGATGGCGAAAAAGAGTGCGGCGATGATTCGAACCATTATGAATCCGAGCTTGATCGAGGAAAGGAACTGAAGGAGGGAAGAAGAGTATTGCCTCCCTTAAATACGACAATGGGATGCTGTGTCAAGGAGTCGTCACCACATGCCATCACAATGTACCTCAGCGGTTTTCCATGGTGACCCCAGGCATGAAGTGCCAAGTGATTGAGCTCTGCTATAGTCAGCACGCGACGCAAAAAAGTTCAAACGATGACAGGTAGAATGATTTTGATCCAGCTCGGCAACTGTGCCCGAACTGATTGGTTCTCCGGAAGACCCCGGAACAGCAAGCAGCAACTGATTCCAGTCGGCAAACTTGAGGTCGGATGTGAGTGCCACTGGCTGAGGCTGATTCGGGGGGGTGGGATTTCCCAACGTAGACTGCGCCACTCGGCGCTCGCTTGGCACTGAGAGGGAACTGATGGGATACATGCTCGCAACCGCGTGAGAAAACTTGTATGTTGCGAGCAGTCATCCAAGCATGTTGGCGGAGTGACCTGCATTTGTCAAGGTTGTTTTCAAAGTTACGACGTAACATTGACTTGCATGAGAGAATCTGCGCGCAACAGTGGTTGCGATTATTTCTCGGCGTTCCGAACGTCGCTGTCGAGTCTTGGCGTATACAAGTGACAATCTGAACCTAGAGTGCTTTGGAGGTGAATTGGCCTCCAGACCCTTTGTTTCAAGAGTATGACCTCGGACGGCAACTCCGTGACGTTCCGTCAGCCTGACGGATAACAAGTGAATGCACCATAGCCCACGGGGTATGGTCGATCGCATTCACGTAGCTCTTGTCTTTTTCGTTGTCAATACGAGTTGCCTGGCCAACTTGAAAACTGCAAGGGTTGACCATCAGGAGTACCATATGAACACTTGGGTGACATTTTGCCACTGGCACCTCTTGTTGATTCCTGAGGACCACCATAGGAAGAGGAGCCTAGGACAGTGCGGGACTCGTTTTGGTTGGAGTCTCACCCATGCCCAAACGTCTGATTGCCGGATGATGCTAGACAAAGTTGGTAGACGTCTGGTGCATGCCATGCCACGTAATTCGCACCTGCTAGTGACACTGTGACAGTTGCATCACCAGAGGCCTCTGGGCCAAAGCCGTCCACTGGCTGACTGCCACGGTCCCGGACAACTTTACGGGGCGCCCAAGTTTCATGGCTTGTCAGAAGGCGACTGGCATCTGCACAACACCTTCGCGCGCAGAGTCGTCCCCGACACTCTCCTGGCTTGTCCATGCCTGGTGTGCTGCCCAGGTCACGTCCCCGCCCCCGCGCGCCTGTGGGCGCTTCAAAGAGCGAGCACGTCATTGGTCGATGCGTGATCTCACGCCTGCATGATTAATCCTGCCAGCAGGTGCTCATATTCGCCCGCGACACAACGATAGCACTTGCTCCTCGCTTCCGACGACATCCATGTCCACCGGCGCCTCCACCCATCCAGAGTCGCAGCTGCTGCTCGGCGCAGAGCAACCCAGCTACCAGGGTGACCCCGCCCACGTCACTCATTCCGGCCTTGCGGGGGCCAATGACGAAGAATCCGCACATGCGGCCGATCCCCTCAAGACGGGGTCATGGTCGACGGTGGCCTTCCGAGCCGTCCTCCTCCTCCTGTCGCTCGCCGTGGTGGGCCTCTTCGTCAAGGGATTCATCGACGCGGACGATGTCGAGGTGTGGCGTTTTCTCGAGCAGCGCTCTCGTTGAGAGTCGCTCACCCGTGAGCCGATTTGCATGCCCCAGTTCGACGTCGGCAAGGCCCTCAAGAGCGCACTCGGTGGCGGGCTCAGTGGCGCCGCAGGTGAGCGTTTCGCCCGCGGGCCCCGACACTAAACGGCAGCTCATTTTGTCGCATCCAGCCATGGTTCTCCAAGTCCTGACCCTCATGGTAAGACCCAATGACGAACATTTAGACTAACTATCCTCATTGGTCTTCCCACAGCCCCTGCGGACGGTCATGAACTACCAGTACCGCTACGGCACCTCGACCACCGAAGCAATCAAGACCCTCTACGCAGACGGGGGCTGGACGAGGTACTATCAGGGTCTCGTTGCCGCGCTCATCCAAGGTCCCGTATCCCGTTTCGGCGACACCGCGGCCAACGTGGGCATTCTCGCTCTTTTGCAGAGCAACACGTTCATGAGACAACTCCCGACGCTCGTCAAAACTGCTTTCGCGAGCGTGGCCGCGGCATGCTTCCGGATGATTTTGACGCCGGTCGATACCATCAAGACGACGATGCAGACGGAAGGCAAGGATGGCATCGCGCTCCTCCGCGCTAGGGTTCGTCATGATCTTGTGATGACGACGTGCTCTCACGCTGGAGTTTCCAGGTCAAGCGCCATGGCGTCTTTTCGCTCTGGTATGGCGCCTTGGCGACAGCCGCGGCCACTTTTGTGGGCCACTATCCCGTGGGTATTCTCTTCATGGCGGTGTCGGTTGGTTTGAGTTTGAGCTCCGTCTTCTCTAGTGGTTCGGGACGTACAACTACCTCGATGCAACCCTTCCTTTGCCCAACAGCATTTTTGAGAAGCTCTCTCGCTCCGCCGTCATCGGATTCGCAGCTTCCGTAGTTTCCGACAGCGTTTCCAATTCCCTTCGTGTCGTCAAGACCTACCGCCAGGTCCACGCGACCCGGATCGGCTACGTGGATGCGGCGCGGGCGGTGATTTCCGCAGATGGCGTCAAGGGCCTCTTTGGACGGGGTCTGAAGACGCGCATTTTGGCCAATGGTCTGCAGAGCATCATGTTTTCGATCCTCTGGAAGTTATTTTTGGACTTGTGAGTCGTGTGCTTGTGCGCGTATCCCGGCGGGTGCTTATGGACCTGTTTCACTGCAGATGGAACGAGAAGACAACGCGAGCGTGAATAAGCTGGCAGCGAGCGTTGGATTGGTTCAGCGCTTGTACATGATGTGACGGCTGTCATGTCATGTGTCCCCACCCGAGTTTGGAAAATAGTGCATTGCTCCATGTTTTTTTTGCTATTGACGTCGTTCGTGTATTAAACAGTGCTTTGGATATGTATACCTTTGAACAGTCGTGGTCCGAGCCTACTGTTGGGGAAGACTGAAATTGCAGGTCCTCCGCGCTACGCACGTCACAATCAGTGAACAGAGCATGGAGACAGCACGCAGGAATGGTGAGGGGACGACGGGCGTGGTCCAGTTTGGGTAAAGTTCGAGTGCGGCGCACCCAAGAGGCAGATGCCTGCGCGGGAACACAAGTAACTCGCGACCCGGGGAGCAGTCCTGTACAGCTGTACGGGAGCCACGTTACGCCGGGCTTGTCAAGACAGATCCGGAAGTTCCGGCCGGGATGTCTATCGAGTCGGCGTCGCTTCCGCAACCAATCAACGTTGAATGTCACCTTTTGGGTCTCTCGTAGTTGATTGACAACGTCGACTATCGAACAGCGCCATACCGAGAGTCACCGTGGGCGACCTCGGAGCTCAGGCTGTTCTGCTTTGACCGATACTCAGTGAGTAACGCATGCCTTACTGTGGCGACGTTTGGTCGTGGCTGGAAACCAAGTGCTCAACGGAGACTGTCTCCACACCCGAAGACCTGTTTCATGTACGATGGGCGCTCTCAAGAAGCATCTCTGGAAAGAACACGTATCTCGGAGATAGCGTTGAGGAATTGGACATCACCTGAGTGTGCCTGCTGCGTCCTAGTTCTTGGCAACGCAAAGTGTGTATGCTTGCACCTAGACTCGTTGAGCCGGAACGACCCACCGACAAGTCGACGAGGACAGTGGAGAGGGCGTTCAGCATGTCGAGAGTAGCTCGTAGGCGGGGATCGTCATCCTGTCGCAGTACAGTACTGTGGCACTTTACCGAGTGCCCAAGTTGTATGACAATGTCATACTGGTGAGTGGGTGTGCAAGTGAAATGTCACTAGCTCCATTTTATTTAGCAGAGTCATGATTGTGGGGCCCACGGGTCTCTCACCAAATTGCATGGTACATGGTGTCAGGGTGAGGTGCAAGGGAGGTGCTTGGTTGGCTAGGATATTCTGTACCAGAGCAAGCATCCATCATGACTCACCCCAGAATAGCATGGAGAGTGCATCCGCGTTTCCGATCTTTGCTGGCTGGCGCGACATTCCGTGTGTTACACAACCGACCTGGCGCAGCGGGGCGGGTGCTGTGAAACGTGCCTGGTCGAGACCGTGTGTGGGGATCCCATGGGAACCATTGAATGTTGGAAGACGGGAAGAGCGGGAAAAGGCTGAGGAAGATTCATGTCCGCGTTACGGTACTGCACGTGACGTCTTATCTGACGGCGGTCTCCGGAGGCGAACGGGCCGAAATAGGGGCCAGGATCGATAACCACGTGCCACGGCGAGTATAACAAAGAGGGCTTGGGCGCGGGTGCTGCATGGCACCGCCCGTCTTCGCCTGCCCGCCCGCCGCAAAGGCGCTCGTCGCGCTCCTCCTCATCGAGAACTCGCAGCGCATCCTCCCCGTCTGGGACACCCTCCGCCTCCACGACCTCCCCACCCTCCTCGGCTCCATCCGCGTCGCAAACCCCGTCCTCCCCGTGCGTCCCCGCCCCCACCCCCGCACCCGCTCACTCCACCACAGATCCCCGTCCTCTGGCTCACCACCGCACCCGTCGGCGACGACCCCGCGTCCCTCCGCGCCCCGCCCCCCAGACAGTACAACCAGCTCCCGGAGCTCAAGTTCAGCTTCGCGCCGGACAACAGGATCACATCCCGGATCATCGGCAGAGCAATAGAGGTCGGTCCGTTCCCCGTCCTCCTCTCCCCGTCTCACTCCCCATCCCGTCCAGCTCATGCTCGAGGCTGCCACTCAGTTCCACGGCGGTCCCGTCAGCTTCCACCTCTTCGTCGTCGCCGCCTCCTCCCCAGCACAGGCCGCCTGGGGCGCCATGCCAACCCAGACAGGCCAATCGGAGTGGCGTCTGCTCGGACAGCGCATCGCACAGGTGCCGTGACGCGATGTCCCCAGCCTGTGTCGCTCCTCATTCCTGACAGCTCGGGATTCACTGTCACATGATCCTCCCCGCCTCCCAAGACATGTCCCCTTTGATCGAACTGTTCAACACTAGCGTATGTCCTTACTCCTCGCCTCCCCCTCCCTTTCTCATCTCTCTTGAGCTCCAACTCCAAGGCCACACCCAGCTCACCCCCTGGTTCCCAACGTCTTCCGGCTACACATTTCTCCTCTCTGGTGATCCGTCCTCCCTTCCAGATTCGCCTGTCACACTTTCCGCCATCGATCCCCTCGAAATGGTGCCCCTTGCCGAATCCCAACAGCAGCCGCTCTCCGCCCCTCGTCCCCCCGTCCTGCGCCATCAGTCATTCCCCCAAGACGTCCAGTCTGCTGCGAGCCCGCCCGTTCCAAACGGCTCCACCCCCAGTCTCGTCAGTTCGCTCCAAAAGGTCCATGGCTTGAGTCGCAAGAAGCTCTACGGCACCCAGCCACCCAGACAACCGTTTGTCCGCGAAGAGCCAGTCCGCACAAAGTACAAGAGCACCCCCACCCCCCTGTCCTCTCCGGTAGGTTCTCAATCTTTCTCCATGTCCGAAGACGCTCGCGTCCTCGGAAAGGCAAAGGTGGAACGTGGTCGACGTGCCGACAGACCCACATCCATTGCTGACGCATCCAGTTCTATCTCTCCCGGGAGAAGGCGCTCGTGGAACCACGTTCCCCCTTCCGACGTTGGCTCCTCGCCATCGTCCCCGACCACCTCTCTTTCCTCACATCGTACCACTTCTCCCACCGTTCCACTTTACCCTGACCTTGCAGGTTACCCGACCAGCTCGCCAACAACTTCTGCCACATTCTCGCCTGGCATCTTTTCATCTATACCCATCCCCGAATCCAATCTTTCTTCTCCTCTTCGCGATCCGTCCGGGGGTTATCCTTCAGACTCTCCCTCGTTTCGGTCCCCTTCTTTCACTGCCACGCCTGTTCCCTCTCAGGGACCCGTGTGGGCTCCCACCTCCAAGCCCCTCCCAGTAGCCAATCCGGCTAGCGCGCCAACCGCTAACAGACGTCACTCCCAAGAGCTTGCCACTGGTTCACACATGCAGAGCCTTGGTGCCATGTCCAGCAAATATAGACTCGACAGCGTGCCGGCGGAGTCTCGCTCGACCGCCAAGAGTACGCAAAAAGTAAAAGATGCGGGCGATGTCCCATTTATCTTCTCGCCCGAACTCGAGGCGGCTACGGCGGCTAAACTAAAGGCTGCATTGCAATCCACACCGACCGCACCGTCATCCTTGAACCAATTCTCCGCGTCGACGTCAGGGAACCAACCGGACTACGCTGCTGCGGAAGATGCATGTACGTCGGGTCTTTTCCTCGTTTATTTATTCATCTTTATTTTTGGTCTGGTTGCCCAATGGATGCATTTGACCGGCTATCTGTACGATGATCAATCCACCTCTTGCTATAGACGCCTTGTCGCAAACACCGTCTCTTGCACCACTTGGATACGATTACACACCAGACGTACGTCCGACGGGGTTGCTAAACGGAAATATCCACTGCGGCGATGGGGGCTCTCGTTCTCGCTTCGTTGGAAGCACATCGTCGAGTTCGTTGCAGGGCTGGGCCGGTTAGTACGGAGTCGAGACCCCGATCGCTCGTCCGAGTCGCAGTCTGTGTGGCGGGTGTTTATAGGCGACGGTTGGCATATCGACTATCTCACTGACATCCGAACACCGTGAACATGACCTGACTGGCCACCCGCTGGTCTTGGTTCCCTTCTTTCTTCTTCTCTTGTCCATAGTTGGCGCGTCTCGCATTCAAGGCAATGTATTCGAACCATCTTCAGGCTGCAGGGACTTTGCAGACATTTTATGTGTTATTTTTGATACCTCTTGCTTTTTTTAACCCACAAACATTTTCTCTATTCCACCTCTTGTTGTTACTGTAGGGTCAAACAAGCTGCACAAATGTACCGCATAGGCAAAGTATGTTGGGCTTTCAGCGGATTTGTCTTCGGTGAGATCAGGAATCGTGGGAACATTTCATTGGCCCGCAACCGGATGTCCCCCGGCCCATCCGGTATCCCGGTGACACGAAACGTCCACGTCTCCCTCAAGCGAGCCAAAAGCGGTGGCACTTTCTGATACGCGATAGGAAATTGAAACCCAACGACACCTTCTCGTGCCCCATGACTGGCTTTGGCGCGGCATGCGCCACTGTGGCAAGTGCAAGCAAAACAAGGCGAGTTGGGGAGGAACCCAAACCTGGACGCTGTACGGCGCGGATCCAAGACATCCCGTACACCTCAGTGGGCCGGAACTTCGTCCGCGACTCGACGTAAAGACTCTAAACGGACCAATATTATCACGCGGGGGAGCCAAGCACCTCTAATGGACATGTCAAAGCGAGTCAGGGCAGGTCGGACGGGGTGCCAAATTAGTGACACAAGGGGGGTTCTCGAACCCAGACGTTTGTGGGTGTATGTGACTCTTTTTCTGTCTGGGCGCAGGTACGATGAACCAACGTTGGTCGAGCGTGTATGCGATTCATCCCACCGGCCGCTTGGCCATGCC
The DNA here is from genome assembly GCA_038090195.1 of Boletellus deceptivus. NCBI lineage: Eukaryota > Fungi > Basidiomycota > Agaricomycetes > Boletales > Boletaceae > Boletellus > Boletellus deceptivus. Next base: position 18,690 of record JBBPMG010000164.1, read on the forward strand.
AGCGTCGGGTTCGATTCGCCTTGGTAGGCATGGTCTCTTGACGTCCGACTCTTTTTCTATTTACTGATCGCCCGCGTTTTCGCAGCGGTATACTGTATGTTCGTTGCGTCGAATATGCCGGCAACTTCAAAGTTGCTGTGTCGGGGTGTGGGTGATCCCGCGCGCCGTCGCATTCGGCCCTAATCCCAACAAACACCAAGGGTACTGGGTCCGGATCCCTGGAAGGGTGACGGCAGTATGCAACTCGAAGAAAGCGTTAGTTTGTCTGCAACGTGACCACAGAGCCCGGATGCCATACTGTGTGGGTCTACAATGTTACCTGTGGTGAGACATTCGGTGAAGCATCTGTTCCGATCGAGGCACTACTCTCGAGTGTCCACGGCCAGGGGCAGGCCTGGGATCACGCCGTCTGCAACGGAGGTACCTGATTGCTTGGAACGTTTGCTACGTAGCGGGTCGGCTTCTGCCAACCAAGTGTCGGAGAGCTTCAAGTTTGTTGAAAGGAGGCCTGCATATTTGACAGGACAGTATACGCAATACGCGAAACCCTACCAATTGCTCCCGGAGAGCCCTGCACACCGTGATCAGCCAGATTCTGAATCTTACCCCCTTGGTGTTTATTAAACAAGGCTAGATCCCGTTCGCGTCTCATGTCATGCGTACATCTTATTATGTTGTCTACCAGGCGTCTAACCTAATAAGTACAAGCCTACAATGCCAAAATTGTGGGATCGCGGCATCACACTAAGGAAAAAAAGTGTGACATTGACAGCATCCATCAAATATTTGCAACATGTCCAAGTGTATAAGAACCCCCGTTACATTCGAGTCCACTAACGATGCCTTTGACCCGGCAACTCATCGTGTCACCCAAACAGCCGACGGCCCTCGCAGGCCAGGCAAGCGTAGATTTGCCCGGTCATGATCTCTGGTTATACCAACATGTATGTCCTTGTTTTGAATGCCTCCCATTACTCATATCTGCTTCAGATTGACAATGTGCACGTCGTACCGATCAAATTGAATATTTCCAGGTTCAAGGAGGCACTCTCCCGGGTGCTCCAGCTATATCCACATGCCGCCGGGCGCCTTCGATCCAACGACGGCCGTTGGTTTGTGCGTCGGTTAGCTGGGGCCGATAATCCCGTCTTACTCTCCCCTAGATCGAACTCACCGACGCCGGTGTCCCAGTGAAGATTGACTACAAGTTTGGTGCCACTTCGGACACATTCCTGAACGGCGATACGGTCGTCCAAGATGATTTATCCCCGTTCCTAGACCGCGAGCCCATCAGTGGTCACGATGGCCGTCTTCTTTGTCTTAAGTTGACCTTCCTCGACAACGAGACGTCGATCGGGCTGACCTGGCATCATGCGCTTGGTTCGTCGATTCTCTTCGTGCTACTTGGTCTCATACGATTGTTCACTGCCAGGTGATGCTACGGTGATTTTTCGATTCATGCACACGCTCTCTCAATTCTACCAGGGCCTGAGTCGGGCGTATCCGTCCCCAACGTTTGAGAAATACCAGTTTCCGAAGCCGTCGCCTGCCATGTCGGCCGAGTTTTGGCCCCGCATTCCCCACTTGCATGTTACATGCTTTGCCAGCCAATTTGTGGAAGCGTACGCTGAATTGCACAAGAGTTTCCAGGATCTGAGATGGCGGATCGATAATCACGACATTGCCGAGCTTTGTTCGACCCTCTGTTCTCGCGGACCGGATGGGTGTTATCTCTCGCGACAGGACTGTCTTTCGACCTATGTCGTCGCCGTGCTAAACCATCATCTGAGTACGCCCGTACGGGTGATCACGAATGTCAGCAGCGTGAGTCCGTTTCTGGATCTGACCTTGCCACTATTGAAAGATGCTCGTACTGTTTTCAGTTTCGCAACGTCAGCGCTCCCTTTATTGCAGAGGACGTGGCTGGGAATATGTTTCAACTTGTTTGTCCATTCCCGACAGTTTTTTTTTTTCAATCGGGTCGATTGACGAATCACGTTGTATTTCACCAGATTTATGCTACTGTTCCGATGGACATGACTGGAATCGCGATGGCACTTCGACACGCGCTCGTGCAGTGCAGAAAACCAGGCTACATCCATGACCTGATGTCGGTGACGAGCGACCGTTTTCTCGAGACGGCGAATGGTGGCAGGACGTTTGATTGGTTCGATCGTGACGACGCGGCTGCGCTCGTCAACTCGAACACGATGTGCGCCACACGATTCGGTCTCTGTAGAGGTTTCCCGAGCACTGATTGCCCCTTCACGACAGGATCGACTGGTGTAGTGCCCACTTTGGTTGTCCCGACAGCTCGCGGTTTTATACGATCGGGATGGGCAAGCGCGTGTTGAGGTGCTTTCGATCCAATCCGGTGAAAGGAGACGATGGGGTATGGCGTGCGCGTCCGTCGGTGGACATCTCGATGGGGGTACCGGTGGAGCTGAAGTCGGAGCTGTTGGAGACGCTTGGTCGTGGTGTCCGGTATATGCTTAGCGCTCAGCGTTCGGCGATGTCCGTCGGTACGACGGTTGCGGCGTTGTGCGCGGCATGATCCAGGCATTCACCTTGCCCTGGTGTTGCTGTCAAAGCGAACCCACTTCGAGGTTATGTTCGCGGATAGGCGCCGCTTCGACACCAGTTCGAGAGCACCACGCCGGGAACGCTCTGAGAGGTCTGTCGAACTTGACTAGAGATTATCATCATGGTTTTTACGCTTACTATGCCGGGAAACAAACTGTATCTACTGTCTATGGCCCCTGTCCTTGAATGCATTGCTGGATTCAACAGGCTGTAGGGGTCCACGAGTTGGCCAAGTCCTGTCAAAATGAGCGGCCTTCACCAAACTCTGTCGCTCATCGAATCCCTTGTGGCACAAGATGGCGAAGGGCGAACCCCATGGTGGCAAGATCCCACCCATGCCAGGTACCGCGTGGCGACGAAGAAGTGCGAAAGGACTTCCACAAGGAACCCGGGCGCCCGCACGATCTGTGGGAATGTACCTGGCGTTCCCCTGGTATAGGTATATCTGGTCTCTAACGGCCAGGGCAGAAACCTCCCCCCCACTCGTCCATCCCGATGATCACAACCAGTCCAACCGGTGGTCAAGCCTGCAACAGCCCCTGATGAGAGCTTTCGCACTGGGCTCGAAAGCGCGCCCTACCCCGGGCCGTTTCTCCTTACCTGCCCGGACCGTCCCTACTACCCTTACTGTGTGTGGCATTCCCACAGCTCGATGATCCCCATCCGTGGAAACCTGAGTACGTGACCCAGGTTCACCACCAAGGTCAAGGCGCCCGACGGTCGGCGACTCTTCAACGACACGTCCGATCTGTTTGCTAGCTAGTATACCTTTGGACCCCGGGAGCGGTCAATGCGGCATGCAGTCGATGCCAGTGATATCTTCTACACTTCGCGGAATAGCTTGCAGTAGGATTGCCACGTCCTGACGGGGCCGCCAGGTTCACAAAAGCCCCACTGGAGAATGGACCGTGTCAAACATGCGTTGCACTGGACACCACGGGGTACGCCATCGTCTCCCAAGCTCTGCCATGTTCAAACCTAAAGCGCTCGCTCATGCCCGTCGTTTTAGAACTCGGCCCTGTCGGTCCGCTCCCGACGTGAGATGAGGCGTTCAGATCGTCGCGTCATCAACGCGTCTCAACGACCGTGCGCTGTGGACTTCACGATGGCGGACTTGTCGAGCGTCTCTTTCCGGGTATTCATCTTGTCTCGAGAGCCTGTTCGACAGACTTATTCATCGCCGACGTCACGGCCACTTTTGCGAACGTGGTCGGGCTTCAACTTCCCCGGTGGCCACCGGATGGGCGCGTGCCGAATAGTAGTTGCGATGTTAGCCGTATCTGCCAGAACAGGGGGGGGTGATTCGGTCGTGTGCGGAAGTCTCCAGAGCTGATGTCTCACGTCAGGAGCGACTGGTGCAGTGTGCACTTTGGTCATCTCGACAACTCACGGTTCTACTTGTACGATCGGGACGGGCAAGCGCGTGCTGAGGTGCTTCAGGTCCAATCCGATGGAAGGAGACGATGGGGTGTGGCGTGCGCGCCAGTCGGTGGACATCTCGATGGGGGTACCAGCGGAGCTAAAGCCAAAGTCGCTATAGACGCTTGGTCCGGTGACATGCTCGGCGCCCAGCGTTCGGTGGCGTTGGACACGCGTTGCTGGAGCTTGCCTCCATCGTTGATGACGGTTCAAGCGAAGGAGCCAGGTTCTTGATCGCATCGCTTACTAGCTGATCTAGTTACACGGCGCTTTATAGATTTCGAACCACAAATCACGTATAATGTCTGGCAAGAGGCGAGCGCCTCACAGGACAATAAACGCAGGAAAAAAAAGGATTTTGAACTTCACTGCGGCTCCGCGCGAGTTTGTGGGGAATACAGTACCAAGTCGGACGAATGAAACAGCTTCACCGTTCGAGAGCCACGGTCGCTCACAAGGAAGGTGCTTCACACCGTGCTGCCTCACTATGAGTCGTCCGTGATGTCTTTGGAAAGACAGTCAGCTCGAGTCCATGGACTGAATCCGTGCCAGTGGATGCGAGCGAACTAGACCTTCAAACTTGAAGGAGGGCACTGTCCCTCGAGATCAATCCGTTCGGTCATTGGATCCCAAACGATGGAGCACGAGATGCGGCCGCTGCCTTCGACATGTACATGCAAGATCCCATGGGATTCGAACTATCGGATAGCCGTTCGCGTGGGAGGGTGGCTTCTCCTGACGAATAATCAACGCGATCCGTTCCAAAGCCCCCTGATCGCCCATTCGGCAATCTCTATCAAGATGACGTGCCTGTGCCTTGATGATGTTGAGCGCGAATCAAAGCCGTTCCACCCGTCCACGTCTGTGAAGCCTGTATTTGTTGCAACCTACGGTTCTGATCACATCCAAGCCTAGTCTAGCCAATATGACGTATAAATCAGGATGCTGTTGCAATACGATCACAGCCGTGGACGCTCGTTCTTGACCATGTGTTGGATCCCACGAGCAAACGTCTCGAGCAATCTCGGTTTCAACTCTTTGGGCACCCCCATTGAGATATCAACCGACTGACGGGCGCGCCATACGCCGTCGTCTCCCTTCACCGCATTAGATCGGAAACATCGTAGGTACAGCTTACCCATCCCGCTCGTAAAGTATCGGATGCCATCAGGACACCCGAAATGGGCCGTGCGCCAGTCAAACCTACGCGAAAATGAGGTCAGCGAGCGTACGTCCAAAGCGCCGCATGCATGACCTACGTCGTGTTCGAGTTAACAAAGACAACTTGATCGTCGTGAAACATCTCGAATGCCTTCTCGGTATTAACCGACTCGAGCGTAAGGTGGCTCGCTACCGACAGTAAACCATGAACGTATTCGGGTTTCCTGCCCTGCACGAGCGCATGTCGAAGAGCAGTCGCGATCCCGCCCATGTCCGTCGGAACGGCAGTGTGAATCTGACAAGATCCGACACGGTACATCAACCAGTGTACAAAAAAAGACCACAGAAACGAAACGAACAAATTGCACCAGATTTCCTGCCACATCCTTGGCAATGAAGGGAGCGCGTACATCACGAAACTGAGAAAAGTTGAAGCTGGAGGAAGTGTGATAATGTCACGTAGGGAAATTAACCTACGCTGGTAAAATTCATCACCGTTGGTACCGGCGTGCTTGTATTATAGTTCAACACGGCGAGGACGTAAGCAGTGAGGCAGTCCTGTTTTGAGAGACGACAGCCGCGCTGTGCACGAGAAGAGATCACCGAGCAAAGCTCGGCGAGCTCACGATCATCAATCCGCCATCTTACATTCTCGAGATTTCCAAATAGCTCTGCGACGATTTCTCCCAGTTCACTAGCGGTGCGGGTAACGTGTAACTGGGGAACATAGGGCCAAAACTCAGCCAAAACAGCAGGCGATGGTGTGGGGAAATGATATTTGTCGAACGTCGGGGAAGGGTATTCCTGAGGTAGACCCTGATAAAACTGGGAGAACGTGTGCATGAAGCGTAAGATCACCAGACCATCGCCTAGCGTTGAACGATCAGAAGCGTGCGAATGGAGAAAGGAAAATGAACGAACCAAGGAAGTGATGCCAAGATATACCAATGGACGTCTCATCATCAAAGAGTATCAACTTGAGACGAAGAAGAGGGTCACTGCAATTGACAGAGCGGGCACTAGTGTGTCCACGACTTGTGAACGGTGTTAGATCATCTTGAATGACCCAATCACCATTTAGGAGTGCATCTGAGGTTGTGCCGGGCTTATAATCAATCTCCAAAGGAACAGGTGAATTGGTGATCTCAATCTAAAGGCAATGATATAGGAGCGTAGCTGGAGCCTGGAAACCAACGCACAAACCAACGCCCGTCGCTGCATCGGAGCTCACCCGCGGCATGTGGGTATACTTGCAGAACACTAGAGAGAGCCTCCTCGAACCGATTGACATCGAGTTTGGTCGGCAGGACCCAAACTATATCAAGCTGAGGCTGGTATGAGTGACAGGAAACCGTCAGAGTGAAAACGTACAATGAAATCGATGATTTCATAACCAGGTATATCCACACGTGTATGAGTTGCAAGGGCAGTCGGTAGTTTGGGTGACACAAGACGCTGGACAGAGGACATGATTAAGTCGCCAATTTGACGTCGGTCACCGAGGGCGCTCACAACGTCTAGACCTTGAGAGCTGTCTTTTTATTGGTACGGAACAATCCAAAAACGTTGAATCCTACATTTTTCGACAGTGCGCCCGCAATTCGAGGGTATGTATGACTCTAACCGTTGACCTAAACAAATACGGCCCCAAGTGGAGCTCTTCGAGGACTACTAGCCTCGGGCCCAGCTATGACGCGTGTCATATTGCATATGACGTCGCTTGGAACAACCAGTGCTGGTACTTCCGGTGGTCGCTTATAGAATAATGGTACCGAACCGAACCGAACAACAGACATCTGCGAAACAGCTAAGGTGAAATAAGCGGAGAGGGTTACGAATGCTTCAGTTGCAACAAACAGAGGCTTCTGATTGGCTGACTGGGCTGAATACCTTGCCCCGGCTGCACAGCCGATTGGACTAACTAAACGGGGCACCATTCTGGTGTCGAATGGCCCGCTTAATCTGCTGATGGAGATGTGGAAGATGTGCCAATTATCGACAAGCCTTGCACCGCATTGGTCACATTGTAGGTCGACAAGACTCGTCACCAGCCGGATTTTCTAGACAAACTGTCGGCAGGTTAGAAACTCCGGCAGAAACATCAATCAGCAAAAGTTCGGTTCCTAACCATTTCGTTAGTTCAGCAGCAGCATTAGCATCCATCGAGTGATCGAAAAACGTAACGTTTTGACGACACAAAGATTGATTCGAATGCATCTGTGATACGTAGCCGACCCAAAGAGCCACTAGCCGACCCAAAGGCTCAGGGTAGTTGTCAGGATCGCCTGGACCCGCAGCGCAACTCGGTGAGCACGTTGGATACTGGATAAGACAGAAACACTAAATGCTGTACAGTGGGGGGAACGAAGGCGTCGTACCTGGATAAGACAAGCGCAAGACTGAGGGAAGAAAGGAAAAAGGGGAACGGAACGACAATAGGTTATGGATGGCAAAGAAAGACTCAGGCGATACGAAGCGCACGAGCCAGCTACGGATCGATACGGGCCGATAACTCGTAACAGTAGTCCTCGTTTGGCCAGTCTGTTAACAAATCTGTGCTGTAAATGACTGCTTGCCACCAATCAGATGCCGCCAAACTCACAGGAACACATGCCCGTAGCGGTTCACTTGAGACGTTTTGCAGATGTGGATGGAGTTGCCGTCGGAAGCTATATATACCCTTTCTGTCGATGCAAGTGGCGTGCGCCCATTCCGGTAGCTGATCAGTCTAGGAAGGGACTGCAGTAAATGGGGAGAAGCTAGCCTGTTATCAGCGGACGAGCTAACAGTTGGCACCACCTAGCAAGGCAACCATGCTTTTGGAATATGGGCGCGCGCCTGTGCTCCCATGCGAAAGCATCCAGAGATGAACGGCCTTGGCCAGTCTTGAGGTAAATCAGGCAATCCTCCGAGTTGAAACGGCCGCCGGTCAAAGGGTTAATTCATGATCTGATCTCGAAATGGATTTCATCAGTGGAGCTCCGAAAGACCAGCCGAAAAGCAATTCCCGTTCGCTTGGCTTTGAGTTTAGTCTCTAGTTGTTGACTGCCGGTCGGTGAGTAAACCGCATCCAGGAATATGTGAGACAAACACACAATAATTCATACAGTGGTGGTGGTAATGATGTAATTGAAATGGCTATTGTTCTCTCACAGCACTGGTTGACTGAACCATACCCTTAACTAGTGTTTAGCGTATTTACAGCTGCGGAGGCTCGTGACTTAGCGTGTAGTCCATACCACTGAGCAAGTGTCTCAAGTAGTCTTGGCTTCAACTCTGTTGCCTCTCTCGGCGAGATATTGACCTAGTGACGCGCGCGCCCGGGCCATATACCATCATCTCATTCCACCGGATCAAACCTGAAATATCTCAGAAAGTGCCTGACCGTCCCCGTCGTATAGAATCACTGACAAGACTCGTAGGGACATCCGAAATGAAAACTACACTAGGCGATCCTAGCGCGGATGTCAGCCTTGAGCATCCATGAGTGCGTTGCACGACATACACTGTGTCCGGGTCGATGAGAATCATCGTGTCGTCACGACGAACCACGTTGAATATTTTGGAAGTATTCATTACCTCACATCATAAGCATTATGCACCGCACGAGCGCATGTCGGAGAGCAGTTGCATCCCAGCCCTGTCTGTCGGAGCAGTAGCGGGAACCTGATGATGTTCAGCACTATTTCATCAATAGGCATAAGAGAGGAACAGCTAGAATAAACCTCCTGCTACGTCCGTCGCGGTGAAGGAGCACTTACATCGCGATACTATGAACGAGTGAGCCTACCAAGCATACTAGGCACTGAGGTCAAAGGATGCAAGCCGACTTACGCCGCTGAGATTCGCAACCATTCGCATGGGTGTACCTGTGTTACGGCTCAACACTGCAGGGAGTAAGTAGAGAAACCGTCCTCGTTCGGCCCACAAGAAGAGAGCACATAATGAAGTTCGGCAAGGTCACCATTGTCAACCCACCATTTTAAACCCCGGAGATTTCTAACAACCTTAGCATACTTCCCCCCAAGATCACCGAAGGGGAAAGGTGTGTGCAAATGAGGCACAGACAGCCAAAAAGTGGCAGGCTTAGTGGATGACAATGTAAGAAACTAATGCTTGTACGACGTTAGTGTCGGATGCACAGCAGGTAGGTATTGATAAAACTAGAAGAAGATTACCATCAACGAAGGGCCAGGGATTGATAGATCGACAGTTCAAAACGCGGATAGGTCATCTTGGCTACCCCAATTGCCGATCAAAAGCATACCAGAGCTTATGTGGGGCTTGTAATCAATTTCAACAGGAACAGTGGTGTTAGTTAGTTCAACCTAAAGCAAGTGAGATAAAAGTGTAACCGGTGCCCGAAAATCGTCACACAGACTAACACTGTAGCTGGCCCGCAGCGCGTGAGTACAGAGCTTCTCAAATTTGGCAACACCTGGTTTCAATATTACGTTCATTTTCAGACCTAGCTCTGGCATGAACAGTAGGGACCGACCAAAGTAAATGCATACAGGATATAACCAGAAATCACTAGTAGCCTAGCAGGTCCATACTCGTTTACAAGAGCTGGGTTAAAGACATTGGACAGGCTAGTAAGGGAGAGGGGATAGCCACATCTCCAACTGGCTACCCCTTCCCCCATACTGAGCAACAGCAGATATTTACTAGTATGTATTGCAGAATCCATCTATTAGATTCCCATACTCATGCTCGTTGGCCGGGCAGACCGTTCCTGATAATGCTCACTAGTCACCGATAATCATCACGTGTCCGCAACGCTCTGTAGCCAAGGAGAAACGGAGAGCGGCGAAAAAGAGTGGCATTGAGAGGGGGCGCATGACGGTGGGCCTTGAGGGCGCACCACTTGAAGTGTAGTAATGCTTTAAGCCGACGCTCGGGTGCTCTGCAAACCACGCGGACCAAGACACCGAAATACCACATGGACGTCTGTCGCAGACCAAATAGTTGCGACGGTGCGATGAGAGCAAGACACCGCAGGTATCGGTGAATATTGAACGACCCGGGTTGCGTCAGCAGCGAGGGTGATTCCGGGTTGATGCAACACTTGATCCAAGAATAGGACATAATGAACGTCAGAATCAAGGCCCTAACGGATGGTCGCACTGTGGAGGCGTTTCTTTCAGTACACATTCTTCCCTGTAAGACTGAAAGAGACGAGCCATAAGCTTCCAGCAGGTAGGCAGCAGATGGGGGGACCGGGGAGACTAACTGGGATCCCGTCTTCAGGGAGATCGGCTAGTAGGTGCCGGCAAGGTTGCAGTAATTGATCTTACTCCCTATGAAAGACTGACCCACACGTTCGAATGTCAAGCGCCTTCAACACTCCTGAATTGACCTACCACATCATTGATTGGAAGCATGAGAGCCCCGATCGTGTAGTGGAACACCAGACAGATTGTAAACATCGGTATCCAACAGAACGAAGATGGGCCGACTTTGCAACAGCCCGTGAAATATCGACGAGATCTCTTTCGGTTCCAAGAACTGAGTAAAGCTCGATGATTGCACTAAGCATAACAATGTTCACCACGCCTCCCTCTTCAGGGTCGTGTCGCCCCCACGTGTTACGGACGGACAGAAAACATATCATCACAGGCATATACGCGCATGAGAGACTATTGCGATTGTTCTGCATACACCTATATCGTCCGTTCGTCGGCCCACGAAACTCAGACACCATGAAAAACGCGCACCTTGATTGTTTTGTCTGCACCGCCCGTAATCAACCGCGTCCCAGTCATGTCGAATGTTGAACAAAACACGCCCGCCTCCGCCTCAAGAGAGCCCGGCTGCGGGACATCGTCCAAATTTTGGAACGGCGTGCCGGTGTTATAATCCCAAAACGTGAGCGTTCCATTATCGCCTGACCGAGAAAAAAAAAGTCCTCATAAGTGGTTCACAACGGTGCAGCGTGGCACAGCGCAGACGTACCCCCCGAAAAAAAGACGCCCTCGGCGTTAACAGCGAGCGTGTTGATGATTGCATTGTGGCCCGGAAAGTTGAACACGAACGCGCCCTCGGGGCATTTCCACTTTTTGATGTTGTTCCCCCCCGCAGAGCCAGATGCGAACGAGTACTCGGTTGGATGAATTGCAAGTGCGCGCACCGATTTTTTGTGGTGGGTGAGCGTGACCATCGTCTTGCCGGCGGCCAGATCCCATAGGCTGAGTGAGGTGAGCTAGACGCAAGGAAAGGAAGAACGGGGACAAGTTACCGGATGGTCGAATCCATGGAACCGGTGATTACTTGTGGATCGGAATCTTGGCACTTGACATCGGCGACCGTAGCAGAATGGCCCGAGAGAACGTGTATTTGAGCCTTGGTGCGCATATCCCACACGCGGGCCGAAGCGTCTCGGCCGGAGGTGACAAGGACGTCGAGAGTGGGGTGCAGGCTGAGCGCATACACACCCGAGAGATGTCCGTGGTACTGTCGAATCACCTTGTTGACTTCGAGATCCCAGCATTTGACCATCTATGACCAAACACGCGTTGTCGGGGGTGGACAGCATGCCATGTCAAGCCCACGCACCTTGTCCTCTCCACACGAAAACAGATATGGGTGTCTTGGGGAGACGGCCAAGCCACGCACGGTCGAGATATGACCGGTCAAGGAGAGCTTGAGCGCGCCCGAGGCGAGGTCCCAGATCTTGATGACCCGGTCGCCTGCGCCAGTTGCAAACCAGGTGTTTCCTGGCTCGATCGCGACGCTGCGGACCCAGCCCAGGTGGCCCGAGATGACACGTACGAGTTTCCATGGGGGGTGGTACGTCGGCTTGACTGTCCGTGTGGTCTTGTGCAGGGTGAGCGCTTCGGAGAGTTTTGACGAGGTCGCAAACGTGGACGGTTGTGCTTTTGGGGTGTTGTCGATCGTGGCGATGATGCGTGTGGTATCGTTGGACGCTGGATGGGAGAGGTGGGTGAACGTCGACCGAACGAAGGGGGGACGTACGGCCGGCGGTGAGGAGTTTCTGCGAGGAGAGATGGCTGGGGCGGGCTGGACCGACGGCTGCTTGTTGGGCGAGCAACGCCGCCGGGAGCTCACGGTAGTGCTTGTATTCGTCGGCCATTTTGACGGCGAGGTGGAGGCGGGCGCTGGGGAGGGTGAGGGGGGGAAAGCACGAGGGGGGAGGGACTGACCTGGACTCGTCCTGCTTGAAGTCGTCGGGAGACGAGGCAAAGATGTCGCGGGTGTGTCTGGCGCATTGTTTGCGGAGGGGCTCGAGCGGCGGGAGGATGGCGGCCATGGGGAGGGTGGCGTGTCCGCTTTTGGAACGGGCACTGAACGGGTGGTTTGTGCGTGTTTGGCGCGTCAGAGGCTTATCGTCCACTCGCATTTGAACGCTGGGCGCACAGAAGGAAGCGTGTCGGAGAGTCGTCGTAGCAGCGTAGATAGCGCACCATGTCAGACGTTGCTGAGCTCAAAAAGCATGTAAAGCAGCTCCAGAATGCGAGCTCGAATGAGGTATGTCTTGTCACGCGCTGCATCGTGCATGGGCTGATGTGCCGTTCTAGGAACGCTTGGTTATCCTAAAGATTCTCAAGAAAGACTTTCAGGTCAACGAGGCGCTCCTGAGGGTAGGTATCTCGCTCGTGTCGTCGGTGTGGTCGTGTGCATCGTTTCGTAGGAAAGCAAGGCTGGTCTCGCCGTGGGCAAGCTTCGCGCCCACGAGTCCAAAGACGTATCCGACCTGGCCAAGGAGATTGTGAAAAAATGGAAAAACGACGTCGACAGGGCGAAATCTACCCAGAGCACCAAGCCGTTCGTCAACACCAAACTACCAGGTGCGTACTCGTCGAGTAACCCGCTCTTGCCTTCTGACATGCGCTCCATGCTCTAGCCCGCAAGCAGTCCACCTCAGTGACCCCTGCACCCACCACACCGACCAACGGGAAAGCCGAGGTCCGCAATTCCAGAATCGACGGCGTCAAGATTACGACTACGGGCGATACCACGCGGGACCGATGTGCAGAGCTCATCTACGACGGTCTCGCCTGTGACTCTGGCGCTCGTGAGTCGCCTTACCGCTTGCGCCCGTCCTTTCGTCTGACGCCCCCTCAGCCAGCGATCTCATCACCGACCGTGCGATCGCAGTCGAAAAGGCCGTGTTTGCGCAGTTTGGCGGCACGACCCCCGAATACAAAGGCAAAATCCGCTCCCTGTTTGTCAACCTCAAGGACAAGGCGAATCCGAGCTTGCGCGAGAGCATCGTTAGTGGCGAGCTCTCCCCCGAAAATTTCAGCAAAATGACGAGCGAGGTACTGTGCTATCTTGATCTCTCGTCCCCGCCCGACTCATGCAACGGTACAAGGAAATGATGACCGAGGAGCGGCGCGCTGCCGACAGAAAAATCAAGGAAGAGAACCTGTTCAAGTCGCTCGGCGCTGGCGAACAGGAGGCGGAGACGGAAGGCTTTCAGTGCTCGAGATGCAAGCAGGCGAGTCGTCCCCTTCTGCAAACGCAAATAGCGAATAACACCCCACCAGCGCAAGTGCCGCTATCGCCAGGCGCAGACGCGAAGCGCTGATGAGCCCATGACCACCTTTGTCACGTGCGCCCGCCTTGTTCGACTCGTCCGTCCTGCTCATCGAGTTCTTCGTGCAGATGCGTCAACTGTGGAAACAGGTTCGTGGTCCGTGCTTATAGCCCTCGCTCAGTGTGCCAATGGTTTCGTTCAGATGGAAATTCTCTTGAACGGACGGTCCCGTCCGTATATACGTTGCGCTCCCTTATCCTACTTTCTTGGCTGCCTCGCACGAGAGATAGTTTGACCCATACCCATGGCTTACATAATGTACCAACCATAGTCACTGCACACGTCTTGTTCCATGCGTCGAGCGCGCAACTCGTTCTGTCCCTTTTCCCTTGTTCGCTTGTATCATGTCCCAAGATCCCGACGCAGAGGACGTTAAACCAAAGCTGAATCTGGTCGTCAGTTATGAGGGTCAAAGTGGGTCGTCTCGCCCGGCCTTGTGTGCTGCTGTTCATCACACGCACAGACATCACCGTGAAAGTGAAGAAACACATGCCCTTTCGAAAGATATTCGAGGCTGCGGAGGTGTGTGAGTTGTCGTCACCTATGTGAGATTGTCTGAGCTCGACGCGCGCACGTTTGCAGAAACGCTTTGGGAAGGATTCGGGTAGGTCTCCGAACGATCCATGCAGCCTGTGTCGTTTGACGACCGTGCAGGGACATTTCGATTCGTGTACGATGGGAACAGACTCAGACCGGAGGGCACACCTGCCGAGGTGCGGGCTTGCCATGTCGCTCTCCCTGTCGTGCTGATCGTGTGGAGCAGGTTGATATGGAGGACGGCGACGTGATCGATGCCCATCTACAACAGGTGCGTGTGGTGGTGTTGGCCGTGCGCGATACAGCTTCTGTACGGTTCCTTCTCCCAGGTCGGTGGATGGGGAGGCCTGTCGTAGCTACTGTCTTGTAACTTAATTAATGACTTGTCAGGAGCCAAAGCTAATTGCGTGGGAGGAGTTGGCTCGACCCCGAACGCCTGTGACGATGCTCTCTCGTCCCCTCCTCGGATGGCTCAGCTATGCGTTCGCGAGGTCCTCTTCTTTTCCGTTGCCCCCATCCTCCTGCTGACTGCCGTGCCGCAGCGAAGTCTTTGTCGTCGTCTCGCTCACACTCTTTCTTCCCATCTGCCTAGAGCAGTTTGCGAGGGACAATGGCTTCCTGGAGCCAGAACACTCCACTCCATGTTTGTCTGCCGCAAACGAGGGCGCCGCAACCTCTCAAGGGCGCTGCTCCGTCAAGATCGGCTGGCTTTGGATAGACACAGCAAGTTTTAGGTACGTCAGTCCCGCCCCCTTCTACAGTCTCCTCACGTCTCCGCAGTCTTTATGTATACTCGATATCCGTGGCCCTTCAAGCGATCACTGTCATCTCCATGGGCAGTATTGCAGACCGCCGTAGGTCGACGCCAGCCCTACGTCGTGCCATGCTGACGCCCCTCAGGGACGACCCGGAAACCACTACTCCTGGCGTTCGCGTTCCTGGGCGCTTTCGCCGCTGTCCTCTTCCTTTTATTGCCTTCTTCCTCTCCCGTTTGGACACTCTCCGCCGTCTTTGCAATATGCGCCAATGTTGGCTTTGGCGCCTCCGTCGTCGCCATGAACGCCTACCTTCCCTTACTGGCCCGTGAGTCTCCGGAGGTGATCAAAGCTCAACACGAACTCGATCAGGTGGCCACCAGACCGGGCAGCACGTCCGTAGATCTTGACATAGACCATGTAGCGTCTTTGACAGATCCTGAGTCTGTCTCTGAGCCCTTACTCGGCGCTGCACACACATCCGATCACCAGGGTCCAGCACAGAAGGCGTACGTCGCTGCATTCTCGCGTGCGACGT
Organism: Boletellus deceptivus; assembly: GCA_038090195.1. NCBI lineage: Eukaryota > Fungi > Basidiomycota > Agaricomycetes > Boletales > Boletaceae > Boletellus > Boletellus deceptivus. Next base: position 34,243 of record JBBPMG010000164.1, read on the forward strand.
CAAGAATCTCGTCTCAGGGTATCGCATCGGGGTATTGTGCGGGCATTCTTCTGCTCCTCCTTGCCCTTGTCCCTGTCACCCGATTGCACGGCTCGACGTTCTCGCTTCGCCTCGCGATCGGGTTGAGCGGGTTGTGGTGGATGTTATTCTCTGTACCTGCTGCCGTCTGGCTGCCCGCTGCATCGCGTGACCGAGCGCGTGGGGAAGACAAGTGGAGTGTGGGATCGGAGATCATCGCTGCGTGGAAGCGGCTCGGAGTAATGCTATGTTGGTCTCAGGTAAAGCGGCTGCAGCACACGTTTAGATACCTCGCTGCGTGGTTCCTTCTCTCGGACGGTGGGTTTCTCGGCCCTCTCTGTCAGCCCGCGTTCGTTCCTGATGGGTTGACTGTCGACGGGCAGGGTTCACGACGATCACTTCCACGGCGATCCTTTTCGGGAAAACGACGCTCCACATGGACCCTTCTTCACTCGTACTCATTGGTGCGATCACGCCTGCCTCTGGAATTCTCGGCTCGCTCGCCTTTCCTGCCCTCCAACGCCACTTTGGCTGGTCCAACCTCTACGTCCTCGTGCTCCTTGTTGTCCTCGTTTCCTGTATTCCTGCCTATGGCTGTCTCGGGTTCATCCCATTCGTGAGGCAGATGCAAGTAGGCGGGTTGACGACCCCTGGAGAGATGTTCGGGTTGGCCGTCTATTTTGGTGTGTGGGGGAATGACTGGGCGTGGAAGCACTAACGTGACCGGGGAGCAGGATTCGCGTACGGCGCTTTTCAGAGCTACGCGAGGGCGTTTTATGCGGAGCTCATTCCGCCGGGGGAAGAAGCGCGGTGGTACGTTGTCGCCGTTTTCGGCTTCTTTTTCACGATTGGTGATGACGCGTGATCATAGGTATGGCCTGTTTTCCATCACAGACAAGGTACGTGGTCGCCCGTCGCCCCCTAGTATTCCGGTTTCCTCCAACGCTGACGGTGAAACGACCAGTCGAGTTCGTTTGTTGGCCCGCTGATCGTTGGCCTCATCGCCGACAGCACAGGCAATATTCGTTACGCCTTTTTCTTCCTCGTCGGCATGGTATGGCTTGCGATACCCGTGCTTTTGAGCGTCGACGTCGAGCGCGGTCGGACAGATGCCAAGACGTATTCCATCGAACACATCGAGCAAGATGCCGAGACATGATGCGTGCATGGTCCAGCGCGCTTATATTCAATCGTCGCTGATACTAGTGCTTGTTTACACCATACTCTACTTGAAATTTAATCACACCCAGGGGGGGCGGGAGACCGTCAACTTGTTGTCTCCGGTATCATCTGAAAATTGAAGCACTACAGCTTCTTTTTTCCTTTGACAGCCCGAACCTCCTTGTAACTCTCGAGTGCTTTCAGTCGTTCTACGAGCGTAGGGTGCGAGTGATGGTACGCCGAATACCTGATTGAGCGCGTCACGCAACAGTGAAACAAAAAATCCAAAGGCAACGTACAGCCAATCGACCCAGACAGTCGACAAATTCTTGACGTGCAGCGTAATGAGCGCCCGTCCGAGGCGCTCGCCCATGTCCTGCATCTCCGGCGCATGCAGCCGGTCCTGAAGCTCGCACGCAAACCGGTCGGCCTCCCACTCGAATCGACGCGAGATAAAGTTGGTCACGGTGCTAATGACGGCTTCCATCGGCGTCAAGATCATCTGCAAGACCGTTGAGCAAAAACATCCTCACAGCCCCCCCTTTTTCTGACTGGGCAAACCCACCTGGAACATCAAAAACGCCACGATCGTTGGGGGATGGGCCGAGACTGCCTTTGAGAAGTCGAACGCACGTATAAATTGCGGCGCGTGCAAGAACGCGGGAAACAGGGCGAGGATGGTGAAGATGTGGACTTGGGAGATGCACAGCAACTTTGTCGGGTGCATGTAATACCAGTGGCCGAGCTCGTGAGCGAGGACCGCCTCGACTTCGTCTGGCTTGCTTTCCTTGATGAGCGTGTCAAAGATGACGATGTGCTTGCTCTTTTGGCGTCCGGTAAGTCAGCGGTGCGGTCGAGGCGTGAGATGAGAGGGAATGGACGTACCCATGGGAGACCGAAAAAGTAGGCGTTGCTATGCGAGCTCCGCTTCGAGCCGTCAATCTCGTACAGGTGTTTGAGCGGGAATTTGAGCCTTCGTGCCAACGCCTCTGTCCGCGAACGCAGATCGCCAGCTGGAAGGGGCGAAAGCTTGTTGAAGAGTGGCTGAATGACGGTCGGGTACAAGATGATCGTGGCGATCTGAAACGCGAGTCTGCAATAGACGATGAGGAACTACGAATGCAGGCAAGGGTAGCGAAGAGCCCTTACAAAAACGCCATGAGCCATGGGACGAAACGATCCCCGGCCCACTTGAACACGTAAAGGAAGGCGGAGAGGAAAGGGGCGCCGATGGCGAACGCGAGCATCCAGCTCTTGAGCAAATCGGTGACAAACAACGCCGGTGTCGTCTGGTTGAACCCATGTTTTTCCTCTAGTACGAACGTCTGGTACACCGAAAGCGGAGTGCTGATCACGGAAGAAGATACGAACAGGATCGCGGCGAACACGAGCGACTGGGTGATCTTGTGTGCAAACGTCAACGGGACAGGAATGATACACTATCGGATCGGTAGGCTCACCTCGTACTCAGTACCGTAACCAAACCGCGCGGTGATCTTGCCCGCCGTGTCCCATGCCCAAGCATAAAAGCCATAGTACAGCATGACAGAGTCGATGGCTTGTTTGAGCAAGCCTGAGACCAGGGAGAATCGCGCCTTGTCCTTGCCATACAATTGGGAATTGCGGAATGCCACGTCATCAAAATGCTCTGCTAATGCTGCGGGGGGTTTGGTTTTTGAATAGAGGGGGTACTGACGAACCCTTGATCGTTGTGGTCACCGTTGGAGGTGGTAGCCAATAAATGGAACGAAAACACGCACAAGAGATAGGATTCAAAGAGCGTGACGGCCCAAGAAGATACCTGCACATAAAGCTTCCAGTCGGCTGGGTTGAGCGCGATAAAGGACAGTTGGCGCTGCAGCGCAGCCAGCTGGGTGTGCAACAAGTCCATTAGAAAGACACGTCGTATCCCTGACTCCGAGGATTTTGTCAGCTGGAAACGTCCGAGTTCCCTGCAAACGGGACTGAGCGAACTTTTTACCATTTTTGTCAACTCAATATTATATAAGCCGTTTTCTGTCGTTCGCAAGCCTTGCCTTTCTGAGATAGGGCAGGTTTGTGGACAAGATACTATGTCGTGTACCGTGTCTCATCGGGGATGCTTACCTTCCACCACCATCCTCATAGCATGCCAAATTACCCTATCTATGATGCTGTCTATTACCCTTCAGAACATATGAGTGTGTTTGCCTCACCCCAAAAATCCTGTGACTGGCTTCTGAAAGCACTGAAAAATCATCATCTTTGCTGCATCTACTATGATCTGGATTTTATCAGCTTGGTTGCCTTGGAGAACATAGTAGTGTGCTTGCTCATCTAGTTGACAATCCAGTTTTACCATCATCAATCAAGTCCAAGGAGTTGGGGATTGGTGTCTCTGGGTACCACTATGATGTTATCACATGAGGTACTTCTGGTGCATCACCACTGGCTGATAGGGCACACATGACATCTCATTGCCTTGACCCAGAAGTGGGGATTGGCAACACCCTATCAAATTTGAACTCTGCCCATGCATTATTCCTAGGAATGAGATTTGTCCAACATGTCTGGAACTTCAGGATCCATGAACTGTGAGAAGATCATATGGAGGGATAGGTATCAATATGATTTTAATTGTAACCTTGGTAACATCTTTCTTTAAAATGTAAAAATTCAATTTGTAAACTTAAGAAGTGCTGATTAAATTGCAAATTATATGTTTTTACAACCAATGTTACAAATACAGTGTTGTAGATGGTCAGCTGGTGTTGGCGACTGGTGATGCAAGTTTGAAGGGGATGCGACAGAGAGCTGCAGTAGGGTGAGGTGATGAGATGAGATAAGTGATAGTGCAGGAAAGAAGTTGACACGAGCGGACACAGTGTTGCTCATCGTTGATATGGGAAGCAGATACGAGCATTCGAGAATGGAATGAGAGTGAAGACATGATTGATATTTCAAGGGGGAACTTTTCCTTCTTCTTCTTTTTTTTTTACATGAGTGCACCAGGCATCTAAATACTGTATGTGACAAAGGGATTCATGGTACAACTAAAGGGGAAAAGGGTGGACAAGTACAAAGCGTCAATGGTAACCAAGGATGGAAAGGGATAAAAGGAATGGCGTCCGTGGTACATGAAAGGCAATAAAGGTGAAAGAAAGGGAGACGGACTATTGTAGGTGATGATGGGCTTTGTGGCCGATGCGCTTTGACGATGTGGCTGTGCGTGAACACTGTGTGTTCCTTACATCCGATGGGGACATTTGAAACAGCAACTGTCCTCAGTTGCTCAGGCGGTCTCCTGGTCCTCCTCGACAACTCTGGCTAAATCTGTGACATCGACGTACTCTGTGACTGAAACCTCATTAAGCAAGCGGGCGTGATAGGGAATGAGTTGGAATGCTGCAAACTTGAGCTTCAAGACTGAGCCATCGACTTCAGTAAGTTGGTATGAGCCGTTTTGTGTACGAGTGACAACGACCATAGGGCCAAAGTAGCATAGGCAACACTTAGCATTCAATGCAGGCTTGATCTTCTTATTAAGTACGAAGACAAGCTCGCCTGGCTTGTAGACATGGTCTTGTATGTTGTGAGCTGCACGTCATGTGAAATCCGAAATGGAAGTGTAGTGACTCTTGAGAATGCGACTATGGATATCTGCAAGGTCGCTCTTGTGCTTTGCGAGCTGACAGGCATGGGCTGTGAGAAGTTCGGCCATGGAAAGCTTGGTCGAGATGGGAGGGATCAACCAGGTGGCCTCAGTGACATCAAGTGGGAGCAGTGGTTTGGTACCATGTGCCATATAGAATGGTGACTGTCCGGTAGACTTTCAGGTCATGATGTGGTCTGCCCAAAACACATAGGGAGCAAGATGTGGCCATTGCGTGATGTTGCCACTACAAGCCTTGATGAGGGAGTCACGGATGGTGTGGTGTGATCTTTCAATGATACCATTCACATGGGAATTGTATGGGGAGATTCTGATGTGACGGATGTAGTACTTGTTGGCGAGCCAGTCAAGAGCAGCGGTGAAGGGGGTTCCATTGTCGGTAATGATCTCAGCCAGTCCACCCCAGCGACATAGGATCTCTTCAAATAGAAATGCACTAATAGTCTGGCCTGTCTCGTTCTTAAGCTTCCGCCATTCTGGCCATCTGGTGAGTGAGCAGTGGGCTTGAACGATGTAGGAGTAGCCTTGTGTGGTTGGCATGTGCATAGAGTCGATGTAAGCCTTGTGGAAGAGTGGGGCAGGTGTGGCGACCATCAGCGGGATGACCACCTTCTTGATGGAGCACATTTGGCATTGATGGCACATGCCAACATATCAGGTGACGTCCTCATTGAGGGAGGGCCATCAAAAGTGATCTGAGATGGCGTGTGCAGTGGAATATATTCCTTTGTGACTGAGTTCGTCATGCATGGCTCGGAGAGTGTGAAAGCGGTTGCTTGTGGGAACAACAAGCTGGTGGCATCCTGTGGCATCCTTTCACCAGAGTCGTCTGCCTTTGATGAAGTACCGAGTGGCATTTTTGAGGAACTGAGGGTGGTGAGAGTTGGGGATGTGGGACAGTATCTTCATAGTTTGAAGAAAGTCTTGGGTGTCATGTAGTGATTGATCTCATTGTGCTGTTTTGTTGCTGACTGGGATGCTGTTGGATCCAGGGTTGGTGTGGTCAGACGTACAGAGTACAAGGGCACCCCCTCCACCCACAGGACATGGAAGCGAAGGAGTACCTGTGAAAAGCTTGCGAGTGACCCAAACAGAGCAACTCAAAAGCTCATCAAGCCACTTGTCAACATCTGTCTCTGACTCATCATGGTCTGCAGCATTGTCATCAGTAGGGTGACAGCGTGATAGACCATCTGGCCCTTGGTGGCGTGATGCGGGAACGTGCTGAAGCAAGAAATCAAAGGTAAGAATCCCAGCAATCCAGTGGTTCATAGTGGTGTTGGGCTAGATGTCAGGATTATTCAGCATCCCTTTGATGTACTTGGCATTGACCTCGACAATGAGATGTTTGAGTCCGATGACCCAAACCTTGATGGCTTTGAGTGCACGAAAAAGACCATACAGCTCAAGCTTCACCTGGGAATACCAGGACTTGTGGTCATTTCATGTGATGGAACCAAAACGGGATGGGCAGTGGTGCCCATTCACATCGTCCTGTGAGAGAATGTAGCCGACTGTGATATTGGAAGAGTCAACAGCGAGGGTGACCATTCGCCCAGAGGCATAGTCAATAGGCTGAATGGTGGAACTGGAAATGACAACAGCTTTCAAGGCAGCCATGGCAGCATCATGCTCTGTGGTCCAAACAAAAGGGATGGAGTCGCATGTAAGGTTGACAAGTGGACGGGAGACCTTAGTGTAGTCCTTGATCCAGATGCACACAGTTCCAGTTGTGCCAAGAAAGCCTTGCACCTCTGTTTGAGTGGTGCATGGACTTGGCCAGTGAGTGATCTTGGAGACCTTTGAAGCATCCAGGATGCATCCTTCATAGCTGCAAGTTTGTCTGATGACAATGACCTGTGGCATGCACATAAAAAGCTTGGTAGCGGAGACGGTAGCACCTGCATGCCCAAGACGATGGAGCACACGATTGACATCTTGACAGTGTTCCCAGATGAAATGTCGGATACTGGGGTTGGCAGGCAGTGTTTCATATAACCCATCAGCAAGCTTGTAATGGGAGCATGGACCGAGAACATTGATGTTGTCTTGAAAGTTCGGTGCGATATCTATTTCGTCCTGAAGAATAAAGGCAATATCATTTTGGAAAATTGTTGGAGAGTCTGTCCAACCCATAGGAAGTGAAGTGAGATGAAAGGTGCCAAGTGGCATCTGGAAGGTTGTGATGTCATGTGATTCCTCGGCGAGTACACAGTGGTCAAAGCCAACGAACAGGTCCATCATGGTGTAGATAGCATGGCTGGTGGATTGCTCAGCAAAGTGATTGACATATGGGAGTGTGGCAGCATCCTTCACAGTGACTGTGTTAAGTGGCTGTAAGTCATGGACAATACAAATTGACCTATTCTTCTTGGCGACATAGAACCATTTTGACTGGTATGAGCTGTTGGAGGGCTCGTAAACACCAGAAGCAACCTTGGATTTGATGAGGCGGATAACCTCATCACAGATCCCTGGCAGAATGGGTGGCTGGCGATGCACCCATGGCATATGTTTGATGATGGGGATGATGACAGGTGGGAAATAGTCATCTCGGAAATGTCCTTTTTCAGATTCATCCCAAGCAAGACCCAGTTTGTTGAGGAGCAGGGTGTGAGCAGCAAGTTTCTGTTCCTCAGGCCAAAGAAAAGTGTTACGAAAGATGCCAAGTACATCAACACAGTCCTGAGTGAGGTGAAGACTTGGCATGAAGGGAGGTGGATGGGCAGACAGGTGAGGCATGGTCGTGAGTGGGTCCTTAGGAAAGCATTGGACAATGCGTGCATGTTGTGGCATTGTTGTCACAACAGGCTTAACATGATTGGCAACCTTCTTGTAGGTGAGGATATGACAGATCAAGTCAAATGTGAAAGTATCACGAAGCTGATATTCAGCAAGCATAGTGAGAGAGAGTGATGATGTTGGAGGGGGAGTAACAAGGACAAGTGAGTCGTGGTCGCCATGCTTAGGGAATGGTTGAGACCTAGTGGGAACAGTACATGATTCCAACAGCTTGAGTGGGTTATGCACAGTTACAAGTGTGCCATCATCGGTTTCTTGTTGGAGGAGGCAGACCAGCTGTTGCCAAGGTCATCCAAGAAGGAGGCGGTAGGGAGCGTTTGATATGACATAAGCATGAGCCCAAGACTTGATTCCTTGGACATTGAGCTTGAGCATCTCAATGCATCCTTTCATCGGCTGTGCTCCACTGTTGGCAGTTTGCATTATCATGCTCAGATGGTCGTTGATGGGTATGCCAAGCTCTCGCCAGATGTCTTCTCAAAGGGCAACAAGCTCAGAGCCTTTGTCGAGTAGCCCATACTCCAGGTGGGTGCCATTGAGTAAAACAGGAAGTTCCCAGAGTGCAGTAGCATGTTCAATTTGTATAGGTGACGCTGTGGTCTGCTTGACAGAGAGGGTAGTCACGGTGGTGGGGATATGATGTGTCTCGCAGTAATCCACAGCTTCTTTCTGTAAGTCAGGGCTGATGGCAAAAAGATCGGAAACCAAGAGATTGGGAACAATGGTGCCAAGAATGGCCTGGTGGATGCGATGTGCAGCTTCCAGTGATGTTGTTACACTCCAATATTTTTCTACATAGTTTTCCGCATTTTTCTAGTATTTTTCCATACTTTTCCGACTTCATTTGAATATTCTATGGATTTTCTATGGGTACATTCATTATGTTCATTAACCAACGGTTAGCTATTTCCCATTCGGTCTTAGCAGGTCTAGGACATCCTCATGGCTCATAGAACGAGTCCAGAACCAGTCTGAGTCACTCTGACTCATAGTGCCTCATGGTA
>JBBPMG010000165.1:1615-12218 GCA_038090195.1 Boletellus deceptivus
GTCCCGTAGTCGGCCTTCCCCGATCAGTTCCATGGCCCCGGGTGACCGACGTAGCTCTTCGAGGTAGAACTCCTGGAGGCTGTAACCACGCTCACCAGCAGCCTCTCTTCCGGCACGCTTCTTTCGCGTGCTGACATCCTGATCCATGACGACTCCGACGGATGTGGATCCATCATGCAGTGGAATAAACCAAGTCCACCCAGACTCGTCTGTATCTCCCGTGAGTGCGCGTGGATATATATACCCGACCGGGTAAAACATGCACCTTCAAGGGCCTCTATAAATATCGCGTTCTCCCGCTTCGTTCCTGGCATATACTTGCCAGTGTTTTCCCAGTATCCCCAGCATGCGACGTTGTTGAGGCTCTTGTTGAACCTCCTGTTGTGCAGGTAACGTGTCGACATGATCCCATTCTTCCCAGAAGCATCGACCAAGTACTCGAACTCGACTCGCCCCTGTTCCCCAGTGGGCTGCTTCCACGAAGCTGCCACCGGCCGTTTCTCGTCGGTAGCACTAAAGTGCAGTTCTGTGACGCGAGTTTCCTCAACCACCCGAACACCACAGGCAGCCGCGTGACGAAGGAGGAGTTCGTCAAACTCCGAACGAATCTATCCAGAACTCAGCCTCGTCTGAAGCAAGGATGAAAGCGCCCAGAACGTCTACGTACGACGTTCCATGCACCGCTGTTGGGGTTGAGGGAGATAAAGTCGGTGTCTGGGGGCTCTGGTCAAAATGCGGTCATGACATTCAACGGGAGATGCTGACATCCTTCACGCTTGTACTGATTCAACTTCACCGCTGCACCAGGCTGCGCACGACTCCGTTAGCTCACAGAACGGCAGCACGTGCAACCATAAAACGGACCTTGAATACGAATCCGTAGGACTTGATTTTCTCCTCCGCCCCGATGAACTTCATCAGCTGACGCACGGACGGCAACAGGCTCTCTCCTATATGGTACCTGACCACATGTCAGAACGCCACGCTGTGACACGAATGGAGAACGAGATGACCTACCTCGGAAACTTGGACGCCTCCAGCAGGAGGACTTGGAAACCTTCTCGAGCAAGCGCAGTGGCAGCATAGCTGCCTGCCGGTCCACCCCCGATGACAAGGATTTGAGTCGACGCGGGCACCTGGAATGACTCAATGTCTCTCCGGTGTTCCAAATATAGATCTGCTGCGGACGCACCACGATGTCGACGGCCATGGAGTAGTTGTACTAGGAAATGATATCGTTTTGAGAGAGAACGGGTATAGCTCCAGTTTTTATAGAAGCCTCGTAGAGAAGGACTTGCAGCCACGAGGAAATCGATGTAATGAGATGATTTGACGGAGTAAATGGCTATGAGCACTGCAGAAGTGATGGGATGACAAGCGTTTCAAGTCAGCATGGCCTCTAAGTGGTCCCCTGGGCCTTGATTGTCTGGTTATTTGATTATTTCCACTTTGGGGTTCTTCCCATGTTGTGGAAGGTCCATCAGATGAGGCGCTGCACCCACGCTTCTGATAGCGCCGGGCACCTCCACATGGTTAGGACTTGCAACCATCCAATTTGCGATGAGCCGGAGAGGGAACGCTAGGAACTAATTTCAAGCACCAAGCTACGGTGCAGGAGCATGTACGCGGCTGGACATCAGCCTGCTGAGAAACGTCAATGACCACATATAGTCGTCGCCTAGTAGCCAGAGACACTGCAATGAGACAAATATATGAGGAACACATAAAAAAGAGCACTGGAGTTGAACGTAACATGGCAGCAGACACCGCTAGCACATGAAAACAAGGCATCACGTGACCATGCCGAAATCCTCTTCTTTTTGTGGCTGACATCGGAAAACGCAACAGGAGATAGCTGAGGCATAGAAGGTTGGCACAACCTCGTTTCCGACGCCGTTGAGTCCGTTTTATCTTCCAGGAAATCAGTTTCACCCTGAAGTGTCCGAGCCGACTTACGTCCGCGCATAAGTGGTATGATCGCCAACATTGATGAACACCCTACATGTTGTCATCGTCCCTTTGCCCTAAAAGGAATCGCCTGCCTGTCGGTTGTTTGTTTCCTTTTTCTAGCCCGCTCCACTCACTTTTTCATTTTCATCGAGGGTTTTTCAGTGTGGACCTATCGGCACTGTCAATCTTCCTCACATACTGACCATCACCCCTCGACAGGTTTCCAAGGTTACTATCGCAACTCCCATCGCGAGGGCCACGATTGCGGTCCGTTTGATGGTTCACATAAGCGCACCGCATGAAGGCCTCACTAGCCAGGAATAACTATGCAAATTAGGAAATAATATGACCTCCCTAATGAAGCGTGGACTTGCCAAATGTGACGCGCACTCGGGTTGCTCGACACCATACAGGAGGGTGGACATGACTGAGATACCGAGGGACATCAACTGACTCCGAACTACCAATACAAGGTCATGTGAATCGACCGTCGGGACGGACGAGCTCCCGTCGTACCGATTTTTTAAATTACCCACCCGAGGACATGAAACTGATGAGCTTTTGAGAAATCGCCTCCATCTGATGCGCAATGATTGTCGTGAACGACACAGCAGCTTCCGGCCGTATTGCAGTAGACTGACCTGGTCGAGTGGGAACAATCAATGAGATCGAATCAAAGTGTTGCATGTCGCGTCTGTGGTCCGCGGGATGGCCTCAATCACAGCTTGCAACAGGAATGCAGCGTTCACGCATCGCGAGCGCGTGATTAGCCAGAGCAGTAACGGAACAAGGAAAAGCGATGGGCTTGGTAGGCGGATGCATGCATTTTTCCTAGAGAAAACTTGCGGCGAAAGACGTGACGGCCACAGAGAAAACACCACCACGAGGACTGGGACGGCACATCCACTTCTCGCCGCCCAGCGTCGATCCGACCCTGCCCGTGTGCCCTATTAGAATGACTGGACGTCCGGAAATGATCATAAAGCAAATGCGCTGGAAACCCACAATGAGGCGCTGGGAAAGCGCCCTGATCAGGTTGGTCGGTATGTAGCTGGATCGAAAGGGAGCGCCAAGCATGGGCGGATGATTGTCGGATGTCATGATTATCGCGGGATTTTGCATCTGTGAGCTCTAGGCCCAGTTTCGAGAATAAAGCAACCTCGACTAGCGCCCGCAGACGACCATCGATCGTTGACGAAAGCGAACCGCACGTGGAATACCTCGCGTACGTCGCCAAAGACCGAGAGAGACGCGCAACAGGTGTGTTGCAATCACGTCATTCCAAGTGCTCAGCGGCGCTTGATGAAAGAGGCGCGTGGAGCGCGCCTACCATGATAACATCACTCCGTACCTGAAAACGTGACCCTGAACGGTCTCGATGATCAGCCCTATCGAACAGGTTTGAGCGTATCGACGGTCGACCGCACCTTGCACCCGAACGGTCCCCGTGCGTACAGGCCAACGGAATACGCAAGGTCGGCCATCCAAAAGAAAGCACGGGAGGAAAAGAAAACCACGACAAGGGGCATCCCGTTCCTATTTTATCGTCGTGGTCAGATGGACATCACAGCTCGGGGAGAATCGCCCCTACCATCACCAGGTGACTTGTTTCATGAAAACGTGGTCGAGACACATGAGTGGGCTTCTTCGGGTCTCTTTGGGTGCCCCAGCGCAACGCATATCCGACATCTGTCCCAGCGCGACAGACTGCACACGAAGACGGTACGCGCGGTGATCGCACGCGCAAAGGGGGTCGCGAACGCGAACACGAGCGCAAGATAGCGAGGACAGGTGACCGGTGTCGTGACTGCCAGAGCACGTCAGATGAACACGGTTGACGAGATGATAGCGACACCGCTGATCATGAGGCGATGACTCGAGCGAGGATAAAGATGGACTGAGGTCCACGTTTGCCTGTCCCCTCCCTTTTTTCCTTGTCTTTTTTTTCTCCTGTCTCTCGGACTTGCACATCCATCGTCTTTTTTTCTTATTGACCCTTGCTCAACGCAGGTGCTCGTGGACGACGCGACTCGATCCGCTACCACGCCCGCCGTCAAAACGGACGACGTCCTCACCGCAGACCGTCAAATCGACAGACGACTGACATCATGCGAGTCCAACACTCTGCTCCTCGGCCCCCACACATGAACCTGCCACCGACATCGCAGCCCTTGGACAAACCTATGCGACGCAAGCTCCTCGCGTCGGGTCGCCTGGGTCGTGCACCACGCCCGCCACCGTCGCCCGTCGGCGTTGGGACACAGAGGAAAACCGCGCATATCGGAGCATTACCTAATGCCTGTGTAAACACTTTTTTTTTTCACCAGCAGTGTCTGGGGGATCTGCATGCTCCACCAGACATGTCTTAGTGCTCGGTGGGCGACCTTTGTCTTCCGATCACGCCAAGCCGAGGGTGTTGGGCTGCCACTCCTCCTCCAGACGTCCACTCGTCTTTCCATACATGCACATACGTCCAACGCCGCCCTAACTACCCACTGCGTCTCGGGAATGGAAACCGATTTCGTGCGATAATCAATGGAAGCGCGCTTGAATGAAATGGCCACAACAGGCATCCAGCGCGGCCTTCTGCGGGTGGATTCTGATGCGCAGCGAGATGAAGGTGAGACCGGTCAATGCACGTTGATGCGCGCGCGCGCGCATGTTTTGCACACTTGACCATGTCTTTCTCTTTTTTCTCAGTTTCCAGATATGGGGTGTTCTCTCAGATTTCCTGGGTCATCGTGAGACCACTGGGGTAGAATCATGCGCTCGAGCTTTTTTTATGTATAAAAAGAAAAAGGTGCGTGCAGCTTGTGTGTCGGTTCCCTCGAGGAGAGCGGGGTTGTACGTCATCATCGCATTCCATGTGCGTTTTTGTTACCGGTCGCAATGGACGACGACACCCTACATATTCAGCCCACGTCATCAGACACCCATCACTACCACACTGTCCTTATCTCTCGCCCTTTTTTTTGCTATCGTGCAGGACCATGTTTTCCCTCGCCTTCCACTCTCACGGCGACACTTGAACATCAAGCATCCATCATGAACTCAATCGATCAAACCTTGACTCGAGGGGTTCAAGTCCACAACCGGCAACGACGGGCCATCGATCCACATCGCTTATCCAAGATGGGCAGCCTGTGGCCCTGGGGTACCGTGCGCTCGCTGCGGTGACGCGTCGCCTTGCCCACACGCTCCAGTGACCGTGTCCATCACGCTCCCCTGGATAGGTTTGGGCTCGGGCGTACTCACGTGCCCTTTGCTGCTGCATGTGGACCATGTTTCGTTCTCCTTTCCATTCGTGTTTGCCTGTGAACACCGTGCTCGAGGCGAATGCACACACCCTTGGGTCTTGCATTCTTGCTAAAAAAAATTCCAATTCAAATCTAGGCGGCGTCGTGCCTCTTTTTGTTTCATCATGATGGTGAAGCGTGTATCTTTTACGTGTACCGATCACACCTGTGTTTGTCGGGGTTTGTCCGCTGGCCCAGTAACTGACCCATTCGAGTGTGCGGCACGGATCTGTTCCATCGCCGACGGCAGCCCTGTCCCTCTCGATTCGCAAATGGCACCTGCCTGGCAGTGCTCCCGTCCATACTCGGCGTGCGCTCTCCCTTGCCATCAATGTGAAAATGTCACCCGATGACGGGCACTGCACGCACGCTGACGTCAAACATATGTGGGAGATCGGTGGTGGGGGGGAAAGAAAGCCCGCCCCACACGTGTGGAGACTTGACCGAGCCGACCCTGGCTCACTCCTACGTCAGTGCGTCACGCGTCGTCATTGTCACAGGACAGTACCGCGCGGTGCTCGCCCTCCCGCCTCCGTGTTGCGCTCGCCGTCGGGGGACGCGGAAGAAAATATACCCTGTGCGGCACCGCCGGCGACTTGACTCGATCCCGGAGTTGGGACGCACATTGTGCTGGCACGATCGCTGTTTTTACCCCCTGATCACCCGAACCGACACCGTGCCACAGGAGATGCGTTTTGCTGTGTCGTTGGATTTAGGTCAATGTGGGCGGACTGCGCGTTACGCCCTGTGCCAGCGAGGGGCACGACAAGAACGGCAGAAGGGGGGGGAATAGGGGGGAAACGGCCAGCGTGCGATCGGGATATAGATAGCGAACGCAAAGATTGAGTTAAAAGGGGAGGTTAGGCGGGTCTGGGTAGGGGGACGGATATCGCCTAAGTGCGGGGCACGCACAAGTGCAAGGACGCTGTAGGCCACGGTGAGCTTGGCGTGTTGTTGAGAGGGTGCAGGAACAGGGTAGAGATCAGTGATGGTGGCGAGGTCATGACGACGCGCGGCATGTATTCTTCCGTATGGGCAACCGATAAATAGGTGTGGTAGGAACCGCGCCGGTCTGATGAACGCGAGCGAACACGTGTTTGTGGGCGAACCGACCACCCGCAGCTGGATGACATGCGGTGTCCTGGACGGCCGCGTGCGCGCTCCCAGGTCGAGGTCTGGATAGCCAGAGGGCGGCGGCCTTTTCCGAACGAAGCACGCGCGCGCGCAAGAACGGTGATGGCATGATGCATCCTTGCTTCGACGCAGCCAATCTCAAACAGTGCGGGATTTCTCGTTCGAGCGGTTCTCTCGCGACCCCGCTGTGGTTCCTATCGAGGGATGGAGCGGCAGCCCGCGCGGCTAATTCCCGGGCAGTCGGGCACGGTGATCCGGAATGGCGTAAGTGTTTGGCAGAGCGTTTAGGATCAAAAGTTTCGAGATGCCTGTTTGACTGGGATGCCGGGCGCAAACAGTCGTTCTGGTTACGTACGCGAAAATGAAGGACGCGACAAGGGCGCACCTGGCGCGAGGACACTGCCCCTGTCATCCTGATGGCAGGCTGTGCGACCGCCGCGGGCGCTTGCACTGTCGTTTCACAGCAGGGGAGCGGTCCCGACGCGCAGGCGAAACCAGACGGCGAGGCTGATAGTTTTGCGTGCTGCGACCCGTCCGGGCCGAGTGGCCGTGCGAAGAGGAGAATCTGCATTCCCCTGCGATGCAGCGCGGGTGTTATGTCCGCACGAGCGCCGTCGGGAGATGCGCTGCATTTCTCGCTCGCGGGTTCGAAGCACGCCTTGCCCGCGGATAGGGTGTGGGTGGCGGTGTGTTTCGAGACCGCCGTGCTCCAGAGGCTGCGTGGGATGGCGTGGGAGAGTGTGGGTGGGATCCGCGGGGTCGGACAGATCCAGTCGGAGAGTTGCCGCGTTGGACGTGTCCGAGGCGGGCGCGAAAATAAAATCGTGGAGAAATAAACAGTCGCACACAAACAAGCCGTGCCGTGCCTGGGGATTCCCATAGCCGGACCGAGACCCCGAACGCTATTTGGTGTCGACCGCTTCCTCTTTTTCTTTTTTTTTTTCTGCGATGGCTTATCCCCCGCTCGTCCGGCAGGATGGCTTCCAGCTGCCCTCCCCCGCCCACACCGCGTCCCCTCAGTCGCCCCCCGACGACGACGAGCAGCGCTTCATGCCCCACACGGTCCCCTTCCTCCCCGACCCCTTCCGCAAGTTCGCCCACCACCCCGCCCCACAGCCGATCGACCTCGCGGACGAACTCGCCACCCTCATCGACACGCCCCACGTCTCCTCCCACGAGCGATCGACCCACTCGAGCTCTCCCAACGACGATGCCTACAAGCACCCGCTCTTTGACATCGCCGCTCAACACCAGCACCACCACGACATCTACCCGCACGACTACGCCCACTTCAACGCCACCCTGCCCGCACTCAACGCCTCCGTCCGCTACGACCCCCACCACGACACCCCCGCCGCATTCCACTTCCGCCACTCGCCCTCCCCCACCCATCGCTCCCGCTCGCGGTCCCGCGCCCCCTCCGTCGGCCCGACCAGATCCGCCGCTCGCAGCCGTCGTGCCAACTCCATGTCCTCCCATGTGTCCAGCACCAGCCCACCGCCCCGTCCCCATCCCCACGCTATCGTGATCCCCGGCCGCGGGAACACCATGGGCGGCTTCTTCGTCCCAAACGGCACTAGCGCACCCCCAGACTACAATCTCCCCACCCCCGAGTCTCTCTCCCACTCGCTCGGTCTCCACCCCCATCCGCACTCACAGTATCCATACCCCTCCCAGACATCGTCCTCGCCGTACTACCCCTACCCGTCCGTCAACCGCGCCGCCACACCCAGCATGGGCATCTCCCCCTCCGATGTCGAGACGCTCAGCAGCATGTCCATGAACGGCATCTCCACCCAGCATCTCGCTTCCTCCCTCCCCACTTCTCACGTCAACGGCATCTCCAAACCCGTCTCGTCCCCACCAGCGACCAAGCCACACGATCCGGAAGTCCACCTCTCCGAAAAGCGGCGGCGGCGTCGCGAATCGCACAATGCGGTGGAGCGCCGAAGGCGTGACAACATCAACGAACGCATCAGCGAGCTCGCCAGCCTTATCCCCGGCGTTCTATTTGAGAGTGACGGCCCGCCTGTCATGCCGGGCACCGCGCCACCGACAGGTGCGGCCGCCGTGCCTCCGAACCTAGCCGAGGACCTGTTCACGATCGGTCTCCTGGGCGACTCTGGTGTGTCATCGCGTCTCGCTCTCTCTTGTTTTGCCTTCTGACTGCAAGGCGCGATAGTGATGCATGTCATCCCTGCAGAGGACGGTTTGCCTGACTTGCCGGAAGAGGGCTCGATGGTGAAGAAGGACCCGAGTGAAGAGGGCGAAGGGCTGACACCCATGTCGCCTACCTCTCCCTCTCCTCTCAACGGCAACATGAGCGAGCAGGCCACGATCAAGGCCAACAAGGGCATGATCCTGCGCAAGGTAATGTCCCGTGCTACCGTGCCCGCTTTGTGGATCTGACCGACCGAGCAGTCGGTCGAGTACATCCGCTACCTCCAACAGCTCGTGTCCGTTCAAGCTTCGAGAGGACGCGATTTGGAAGAGCGGAATCGTGCGCTGGAGAGGGAGTTGGCAGTATCGCGAGGGGACGCTGCCCCGTCGTCGGCCTCCTCCGCTTCGTCCTCTTCACCGTCAGTGACGTCTTCCACAGTCCTGTCTGTACCCTCCTCGGTGTCTTCGAAGCCTCCTTCGATCGCGGATTTGAACACGACTGCAGCTCGGTGTGGAGAGGACATGGAGATGGAGGACGCAAACATGGCAGTGGAGCGCTCGAGAGAGCGGGGTCAAGGCGGCGTGGATGAATCGCGTGGACGACGCCCCGGACGTGTGCGCGACAAGATGCAATCGTACCGACACGGGGAAACAGGCATGGAGATTTGAGCTTCACCGTGCCATCATTATCGTTCTCGGAGGCCACCATACGTTTACTGCGTTCAAAGACCGTCTGCACTCGCAGTCCCGTGTGGTGGCGGTTGATATACCCGCTTTTTTTTTTTCGTGGGCCTCGTATATGCGTTTCAGCTCTTGAGCTTTTCCTCTCCCATTCAAAATCCCATCTTGCGCCTCGGCACACTCTAAAAGCGACACCACCCCACCACAATGCCCGACCACCCACATTAGTCGTCTTCAACGCATTCGTGACGCGAATGTGAACGCGCTCGGGAAAGCGAATGGCCGATTCCCCATTCTTCTTCCTGTTCATCTATCCGTTTTTTTTCTTCTTTGCTTGAAAATGTATCAATGATATGTGCCTTTCCGACCGATTCAAAATCTGTCTCATGTGTTCATGTTCATGTTGCCTGCTGCATTTGTCTTCCTTTTCATTCCTTGTCAATGTTTCTTTTTTTTTCTCATGATGGATGTGCTGTGTACGATGTACGGTGAGAATTCACGATACGATCATCTCTCATTGTCGCCTTTTTCTTATTTTTGGATCTCTCTTTTTTCTTTGCAAGAGCCATTAATCTGATTCGTATGTTCACCACGTTCTCTTTTTTTGTCGTCGATAATGCTTGCGCCCTCGCGCGCGAGGAACATGCGAAGAAACCGCTGCCTGTATGTATAATTATACGTATAACTCCCCCTCCCCCCCTCCTCCCACCTTGTTCTCGCATCGTTGGTACTGCGCGAAACATGATCGAATGCCAATTCGCCATAACGTCCGCTATATACGTCGGATCGGTTTTGGAACCTTTGCGCGCTCTGTCCGGAGACTCGGGTCGGGTCAGATCCGGTCGGACCCATCGAATGGGATCGGCTCGGGGAGTTGGGGGTGGGTCACAGTATCGGCTTTTACGGATCGCGTTGCCTCGTATGGAGGAGGCACGGGGACGAGAAAAGAAAAAGGGCAAGGAAGCACGGCGAACTGGGGACACGCGTTAGCCAAAGATAGACGCGGGGACGCGGGGACCGTCCGTGTCGTAGGGAGGGGGGGGGGGGGCAACCCACCGGCCGGCCGGCGTGTCGCCTCGCCTTCGCGAGCGTTGAGTGACCCATGACGTCTGTGTGTTGCGGTGTTTCGGCCCGGACATGCGTACGGCCCCCGGTTCGGTTCGGCGGACCACTGTCACGTGTTGGCGGTTCGTCAGAGCTCTGGGCCTCCGATGGGCCCAGCGTGCGCGGATGCGGGTGGGGGGGAATGGAAGTCTGGGAGGGGCACGGTTCATGTCATTCGAGGGTCATGAAGGCCATCCGTCTGCATGATCGGGGGGGGGGGGGGGGGGGGCGGGGGGGGGGGGGGGCCGGCTGGCCCGAAGTTGGTGGAGCCCCGCCCC
>JBBPMG010000165.1:12228-42636 GCA_038090195.1 Boletellus deceptivus
TCGGGGGGGGGGGGGGGGCGTGCGCGGCGGGCGTGCCTCGATCGATCGAATGTCGATGGACACCGCACGACGGCGCACGGGTTCGAGAACGTGAATGCCATCAGGGGCGCGACCCAGGGTTGGTCTCGCACGCGTTCGTCACACCTCGCGGTGTCGACCTTGTTGCCAGTCTGGTGACCAGACCTGTCTACGACCACGGTTCGCTCCCCCCCCTCCGCTTATCCAGACCTCACATGCCTCGCAGACAGATCTAGGTCACCAGATGACCTCGTCGCGACCTGCGCCTCGCAAGCAGACAGACAGAGATGTGCATGTGATCCGGTCACCCGGCCCAGGGTGATGTCATTCCAGACAGCAGGCGCGTTCCGGAAAAGTTGCAAGCGTGTCTAATGTGCTGCGTCAGTGCGTCGGCGCACCCTCTTCTTGTTCGCGAACGGAAGCAAAAAAAAAAAAAAAAGCTGAAACTTTTGGCGCCGTCACGTCTGCCCTCCGCCTCGCATGGCGTCCTTTCCGGGCGATCGGGGGTGACCGACGGCGGCCGGTCCAACGTCTTTCCCATCTCTTTCTCTCCTTTCCTCGCCTCCCCTTGTTCTCATCGCAGCCTCCTGGACTGCCTTCGAGCGCTCTGTCGGCACGGTGCGCGCACCCGTCTGAAAAACAGGCAGAAGATCTGACCCCTCGATCGTCCTCCCGCAGACGGCCGACGTGTCGACAGCCAGACACGCACACCGCAGGCATCACGCGCGTCCATCGCTCGCGTAACCAAATTATTCGAAATGCGCGCCCCCCAAGAATAAAAAAAAGAAAGAAAGAAAAAGACAGGACGTGGACATGACGCGAGCGTGGTCGTGACATCCCTCCCAAACACGTCCGCACCTCGAGGGTGAACGGGGTCCACGTAGAACAAAGCGTCAACATGCCGCACTGTGGCATTGTCCAGGTCGGCATAGGATCGGACGACAACGTCATCGAAACACGTCAAGGCGCGCGTCGGTTGCGGACATATCCTATTAAACGCCATCGAGCGCCCGTTGTGCGGGGGATAGTGACCAATAAATAAGCGACGCGCATGACGCGAGAACTCGATGACGTCAAGGCGCCGCACACGTTCGAGGAAAAGGGGGGGATGTCGGAATGATAGCTTGTCAAAGCCCATGCTCGATAAAAAAAAAAAAGAAGACGTGGAACGGCCGCACGCACCATTATGATGAGACCTATCTCAGACCTATCGGCTATATCAGGCACGAACCAGACGTACATATGGTCTCCCGCTTTTCTCCAGCCTTGAGAAAAGATGCCGCACGACAGTTGCCCAAAGGGCTAAAAAGCGCTAAAAGCTCATAGCTCCAGCGCGACATGCCTTCCCAGGCCGTCGCAACGATGTCCACTTCTAACGGAGAGCTGACAAGGACGAATAAGACATCGCACCGTCCACGGGGTCGCGACGAAGCCGGTGGATACCATTAGTTCAAACGGGGCTGACGGGGCATGTGGAAGTGATGACTGCGTGGGGACACTTTAGACGAGAAAGAAATAGAGCTTCGGGCTAACTCTCTGTATCCCCCCCATGTAACACGTACAAGGGTATCCGAATATCAGATTTCCCCTGTTCTTCCGCTACAAGGGTCGATAAGCTTTGATGCTGATGAGAAGGATGAAGTAAACGGGCGCACGTGTAGCATGCCAAAAGTAGATGACAAGGCCCGTCATAACTACAATGAATGCAGGAAAGTAAAGCCAGTAAGGGGTATAGTGCTGTCAAGCAGGTGTGACGTCAGGAGCATTTGCTAGTTTGCAAAGATGATACACACAAAAAGGAAGAGACCTTATTGTACTTGGTCAGCATTAACTGACTAAGGGTGAACAGTGCAACCTACCGAATATAAGTCCATAAAAGTCGCTGGTAAGGAGGGACATATTGAGGTAGGAGGATGACGCGGTGCGGAAGAGTAACGGCGCCAGGGAGAAGAACGTAGAAAGGCCTGTTGCCTCGTCAGTTTCTACCGCTTGCGTCTACAGGAGTGCCTACACAATGTATACAGAGCCAAAAGCCCAACTATGATCAGGTCAGGTCGGTAAAACTTTGGCATGTTGGATCTACCCACCTGTCACGCTGTTCCACGGTGCAGCTGCTACCAAATCTCGCTCCAAAAGGCATGCTTGGATGCCACTCACGACGGTGCCCCACATGCCAAGCTGTCCAACGACCTAGGCTTCATGCAATAAGATTGCAAAAATACTGGAAGAGGTACACACCTCGTAAAGAGGAGAATGCCTCACGAAAAATTCTTCGGTAGCATTTGCTAGACCAACAATAAACCTCGACCTCGCAATGTGTACGTTCCGAGTACGCACAAACACCAAAGAGCGTGGCAGCTACTATCATCAAGGCATCTCCCACCGCACGGTTCTCGGCACGTCCTTCTTTACCAGTGACTAGATCGGACACGACAAGGAGGGCCAGACCACCAATAGAAATGGCAACACCCTAGAGGACGGAATAGACATGGGATTGTGCCAAGCAAAGCGGGCTGGGACCTACCAATACTTGTGTCCAGTGGTATTTTGTTCTCATATATACCCAGCTAGTAAATAAACACACTGGAATAGCCCACCTACAAGAGGTTAGAACGGCACTAGATCAGAACAAGTATCTTACGCATCAAGGAGCATGCACGATAGGAGGTCGGTGTAACTATATGCCTTGGAAATATATATTCTCAGGGAATTCGGAAACGTGGGATTCATACTACTGACCTTCACCGCGAGAAAGTTTCCTTGTGCATCACCAAAGGCCAGGAGAAAGTCTATAACCAGGGGTGTTGAAACAGAGGAAAATCGTATAGCTAGACGACCTACACTTCCATCCATCCCTTATCAAGACCTTTTTCCAACCGTCGAGTCCGTCTACAGAAATGGGTGAGCAGGCAACAGCTCGGGTGGAGGTACTTACATCTATGGATGGTGTAAGGGGTAAAGATGATGAAGATGAGGAAATAACTATCATACCATCAAAATGGTGCAGGGGATTGCAGAGGATATGCAACTCACGAAAAGAAATTCTGAGTAATGGGTAATATCCATTGCCGCTGAACCAACTCGGTCGTCGTGACCGATGAACATGTGACAGAGAGACTCAACAGTTGCCCGCCAAGGAGTGCATACGCAAAAGACGGCGTCCAGAGGCTAGCAAAACGTACACATATACTTCTGACGAATGAGGCAGGAGAGTCAAACACGATCGAGGGGCGTCCTTGTTTCGTCGAGGTGGGGTCATTCGCAGGAGAGGATGGGATACTATGTTCTTCTAGTTCTTTGATTTGGGAAGACGGTTCTGCGGGTGTAGAAAGAAGATGATATTCGTGATGTGACGGGTTTGATTGATGAGGTTGAGCTCGCGAAATGAGCCATTGCTTCCAGTGGGCAACAGTAGTTACTTTGTGTTGATGAGACGAGTGGAGTCAGAAACCCGCTACGAAGTAACTCACGTGTTTGTTCGGTGATATTCTCCATAAAAGACGCGGGACATAGGGGGTGCCCAAGTTCCTCAGAAAGGCGGCTATTATGCCTCGGTTTTATGGCGATGGACGCAAAGAGAGCCACGTGGTATGTCTGATGGGGATTCGCCGGAGAATGACGTCTGGGAACAAGTTTCACCTGAATTCAAGCCTTTCGAAACGCAGTGGATAGGCCGCTCGATGCAAAGAAATATCGATGAACGTGTATCTGAAGCCGGAGCTCGAAGAACGTTAAAAACGACTCAAAGGGCCCGTACCGTCTGGACCTTTCGAGCTGGAAATCTTCACCTAGGGTGAGACAGCATTGAACGTAGTGCACATTCGGAACGAATTTACCTGGCTGTTGTCCTCGAGGCTCAAACATTCCCACACACCGAGATGCGTCGCGTCATTCTAGCACGTGGAAGACGAAAGCGGCGAAACACGGCCATCAGCCACTTCTTGCTCAGGACCAGACCGACCGCACTTTGCGTACATGTTGGACGGGTATGAATCTGATTATGTTGCTTCAGAACAGGTGAGCATTCATCCATGCATCGGAACCGCGCTTCAATCGCCACCGACATCATGTCGTGACACAATTGAACCTCGACATCAGATGCAAGCCGTCCTCGAGATGTCTCGGTATGAATCAGGCGTCACGAAGCCCCCAAACGAATCAGGCCAGGAGTGCCATCTTCGCAAACACGACATAAATGCTCGTTTATGCGCTCTAGAATCTGAGATCAAGGGAGTAGATGAACAGATAGAGAACCTAAAGGCACTACGTCAAACGCTACTGGAAGAGAAGCAGGGATTAATGCAACAAAACAAGACCACACCGGGCGCACAATCTGATAGGAACTCGACTGTCAACGGGAAGGGCAAAGCGAAAGCGAATTTTATAATTGATTATACCACGGAGTTTGACTGGGGTCCGCAGCTGCAGAGGACCATGAAGGAAGTCTTTGGCATATCCAGTTTCCGGCTCTGTCAGAAGGGGTGAGTGTCACAAGCTTTATACTCGCTTCTGCAGACATTGAAAAGGCATAGAGTTTGCAACGCGAACGTGGATGGTCGTGATATCGTCTGTGTGATGCCAACAGGTTTGTCACTTTGCTATCGACGCTCCGAGTCGTCTTGGTCTTGAATCTATTTATTTATTTGTTTCGAGAGGCGGCGGTAAATCGTTGACGTATCAGCTCCCAGCCTTGCTAATGCCGGGTTGCACTCTGGTTATCTCGCCACTCATTTCACTGATAACAGACCAAATTATGCATCTCAGCGAAGCTGGAGGTAAACTAATATCGGTTGTACAGCCATTCCGCTTACG
The DNA here is from genome assembly GCA_038090195.1 of Boletellus deceptivus. Classification (NCBI taxonomy): domain Eukaryota; kingdom Fungi; phylum Basidiomycota; class Agaricomycetes; order Boletales; family Boletaceae; genus Boletellus; species Boletellus deceptivus. The sequence goes on from JBBPMG010000165.1 coordinate 17,059, forward strand.
AGCACCTTGAAAGTTGACGCTGTGATGTTGACTGGCGGGACTTCCAAGAAACGAGCGACTGAGATACAGCAGAGACTAACTGCAATGGCTGCTTCGCGCGGAGGAGCACAGCAAAGAGAGATAAAGTTGTGCTATGTTACCGTACGTCTTTCGTCTTTGGTTGGGTAAGAGCCACAACTCCTTGATAGCCGGAGAAGATCGCGAAAAGTAAAAGCTTCATGTCACTCTTACGAAAGCTAGTTGAAGGTGGAAAGCTAGGTATCTCTCGTTCAAAAAAACGAGGTTTCGGGCTAACTGAGACTGTCCAGCTCGCATTGTCATTGATGAGGCACATTGCGTTTCCCAGCTTGGCCATGATTTCAGGTATGCGCGTCCAAATTAAAAGAGTCGGTGTATTAATCTGGCACTCACTAGGCCCGACTACAAAAAGTTGGGTGTCCTACGGCAGTTCTTCCCTCACGTACCCATCCTCGGTTTATCCGCCACGTGTCCGCCAAGGGTCCTTCAAGATATCCTCAAAATCCTCCACATGAAGCCAGTTGTGGACGGGAAAGGCACGCGTTCAATGAATATGGATATCTTCATGGTACTCACCCGTTTTTTCAGCCGCTCCTCGCGACGGGACAGTATATTTTTCTGCCCCACTTTACAGGAAGAATTTACACTATGCAGTAGTCCCCAAACCTTCGTCTTCTAAGGAAATGTTTTCAATCATGGTAGAGTACATTTTGCAGAAGCACAAGAATGAGAGCGGGATCATTTACTGTCTTTCGAAAAAGGTATGGCTATCTCGTTCATCGGACCGCAATCGTTGGCTCCAACAAGTAATAGGATGCGGAGAATGTCGCAACTAGCTTGCGAGAAGAGAGTAAAGGTCAAATCAGAACCGGGGTGTATCACGCAGACGTGCCTGATATTCACAAGGAGGATCTCCATAGACGTTGGCGGGAGGGTGTTGTCCAGGTCGTTTGCGCGACGATCGGTGAGTCATCCGTCCATTGTATTCCCAATATCATGCGTAGACGCATCTCTTGAACAGCATTTGGACTGGGGATTGACAAAGGCAACGTACGCTTCGTGTTGCATCACACGGTAAAATCATCTCTGTTCTTCAGTGGTCGCTGAGTCTAGCCAAACATAGATCTCTGTAAGCTCTCCCATCAATTCCTTAGCTTCGTTACCTGCAGTGCCCAAGGTAACGTCTGATTTATCAGAAATCCCTGGATGGGTATTACCAAGAGTCAGGAAGAGCAGGAAGAGACGGCGGGGATGCAGACTGCGTTCTCTACTACAGACCCCAAGATGCCACGCGCCAAGCCGCCATAACGTGTTCGGACACAGACGGACAGGCGAAGTGTGGGTGTCACCTCACTTCTTTTCTGCCACCTTCCCATAGTCATTAACCTATTCGCAACGCAGTACACGACGTGTTACGTTTCGCGCAAGACGTGCAGGAGTGTCGCAAGATCTTGTTCGCCAAGTGTGTCTTCTCACATACACATGCGCCGGGCGTGTTTTGATCATGTTCTGAACGAATCCTGATTGCTATTTCAGATACTTCTCCGCCTCCTCTGACCTCTCCGTGGCCTCATGGACGACTGAAGAATCGGGTGCGATGGACAGATGTGGGCATTGTGACAATTGCACACGTCCTGCGCACGCAATGGTCCACAAAGATGTCACCCTCGAGGCGTGGCAGATCCTCAAGGTCATCCAGGCTGTTGACTTGGAGGGGGGAAGGCAAACGATCGCGTTGTTGAGTGATCTAGTGAGAGGGACGAACAGAAGCACGTTCGCAGCAGTTGGAAACAAGCGGAAGACGACGAACACGGAAAAGGCTCAGCTGGACCTTGACGCGATCGCTGGCGGAAATGTCGTGCTCTCGAAAGAGGTAACGTCACCGCATCACATCGCTACCACCCTCCTCATCTCGTTTTTTTAAATAAACATTCCCTTCGGGGCATGTGGTCGGTCATGAAACGCGCCTGCCGACCCATTCTTTACGTGTTTACTTGACTTTCCCACCCCTTTCACCCACTGCCCACCTATTCCATGCTGATGTGGACGTTGATGGCGGCGCGGGGGGAACGCCGTTTGTTTTCAAATCCAGGACACGGAGGTGCTCATCGTGCACCTGCTCGTCTCGCGGTACCTCGCGGAAGCGTTCTCGTCCACGTCGTACAGCGTGAACGTGTATGTCGTGCCGGGCGAGCTCGCCCTCCGACTCACTCGACTGACGCATGCGGACGTGTTGGCGGGAAGAGCCCCGCGGATCCACTGTGCGTTTAGACAGCGCCGCCGCGCCGTGGGGGCGACGGGGAAAGCGGGCGTCGCGAAGAGCCGAAAGCGCGGCCAAAAGGCCAAGCAGCCCGAGATCGAGACGCTGGATGCGCACGTGCGGGCGGGGCCGACCTCGCTGCCGCGAACGCGAGGGGAGAAGGCGAGGAATGCGGCCGCGAAGCGGAAGCGGCCGGACGAGTGCGTTGAGGGGTCGGAGGAGGGCGAGGACGACCAAAACAGAGGGGATGGGGACGAAGACATGGATGAAGACGCGGAAGAGGACGAGGATGGGGCGGGCGAGGATTTTACGCGCGCGATGCGCTTGGTCGACCGGGCGCTGCTGTCGGGTGGGGATACGGAGGATGGAGATGAAGGCGGGGTCTTGGATTGGGAGTACTCGCTGCGGTCCTCGACGGGGACATCCAAGAAGCGGAGGGTGAGCCCGCCAGTCACAAAAGGTCGGACGAGCAAACGGAAATTGGAGGACGACGTGATCTCACTGTCGTCGGGATAGTCTGCAGTGTGGAAGTCGCCTCGTTTCCTTGCCCCCGAGGGCTGATGGGTCCTGCACGCTGTTTTGAACCGGCACTGACGCCAAGAGTCTACTCGCACGGCAATGCTCTGACTGGAGAAGGAAATACAGCCAATCCTGTAGCCAGTAGTGCTAGTAAAAAATGTATGCCCAACGCCCACCCCCGTATGTGCAGCCCGGTCCGACTAAACCCATTGCCCAAGTACGCCGTGTGGCGTGCTGACGAACACCGAACGACAGTCGATTGGAGTCTCGACCTTTTTTCTTCTCACACCTTGTCTGATCCTGGATGTCGCGACGGTGGCGGCGACGGCGGCGGTAGAGACTCAGAAGCGGGGTGCAACGTCCGTACGTCATCCGCGGCCTCTAGGATCTTTCGCGAAACGATGCTGCGCGCGCGTATTTTGGATCCGTAAAAGAACAAAACCTACGCCCCGGCATCCGCAACCAGTGCAAAAAAAAGAGGCCAAATATGCACGTCAACGTCCGCCCAACAGAATACAGAAAGAACGACCGAGGGAGAGAAATGCGACGTACAAACGGCGTAGGGGCCATCACGAGCGAGAGCGTCGCAAAGAGCGTGAGCGCCCATCTGTATGTCAACGCGGCAAACATGCGTTGCGTGAAGAGCGGGAACACTAACGCCATCGTGTTTCCTGTCAGGGGTAAAAAGATAGAGTTCTTTGAGAACGACGACGTCTGTGGCGCGGGCGGATGTGGAGATGCCGACGTACGGAACAAGCACTGCCCAGCTTGTGCAGAGGACGCGTACGTGTTGTAGCTGATCGGTGCTCCGATGAGGGAAGATGGCAACGGGACCTAAACGGACGTACCAATCCGCGAGGTATAGGAACGCCACTTGATAGATGACCATGACCCCGCTCATGAAGACCTTCAGGAGCGGTGAGGGACGCACGAAAAGGGGTAAACGACAAAAACAGACCGTCAATCCAACGATCGGCGCCATCCAGTGAATGTCTGGCGACGCCGTCCAGGCAAAGACGAACATGCCGATGGGAAGGCACAGCGCAGCAACACATACGACATACAGTCGTGCTTCTTGTTGCCTCCGGGCGTAATGTCTCCTGATCATATCATGGTATATCCGATCCCATTCAGTCGGGCTTGAAAGACAGAGAAATCCTCACATGTAGAGCTTATCTTGATACAGGTTGGCAAATAATCCGATCACGGCACCGATGCTTGGATAACATGGACATCGATTCGAAGACGACAGGGACCCGCCTCACCATGATGTTATGTACACATATCCAGTCTGCTGGACGTCGAAACCATAAACAGTTTCAAATATGGGAGTGACTGCTCTAGTGGCTGGTGAGCGGGTGAAGACCTAGATGGTGTGTACGGGTTACGCACTCGAGGAGGCAGTATATGACACCCCAAACGAAACCACACCATATCTATGACCAACCGTATGAGTCCACAGGCGCAGTACGTAATAGGAAACTCACACTGATGCTCTGCACGATAGGCTCGGTAAGCAAGAAATCTGTCATCATCACACAAAATAAGCGGCATGTATTAAAGAAGAACCTGGACGACACACATAATGGGCGAGTACAAGACGTTTTGATAAGGCTCCAAAGACTTTCCTTATCAATCTCTTCCTTGGCTTTGTATACATTGCTCCCGGTGAGTTTGCGTCGGGCCCGTGCGATCTGAATGAGGATGATGGAGGAACGCGTTTCGCCCATCACCAAGACAATGACGATTAAAGCACACGAAAACCTGTATAAAGTGTTTCCAGACCGATAAGACGAAAGATGTGAATCTCCCTACATGATATGGATCCATTGGACCCATCGCCAGCCAAGAGTGGATTGGATCACACCCCCGATCAATGAACCGAGCCCGAGCCCAAAAACTACTGCAAATGCGAAGAATGACATCGGCAGGCTACGCCTGCAAAGAGTGAAAATCACAAAGAAACATGGTCCATCGGTACTCACTCCTGTGGCTTCCATATGTCCGCAATGCTACCCCCGCTCAAGGATGCTCCTGTAGACCCAAAAATTCCGCAGAGGGCCCGTCCTGCTAGCACCACGGCCATGTTTGGCGCCCTGTGCCCGATTGCGTGAGCAGTGTAGATGATCAAGAGTAAATATGATCCTCACAATGAAACCATGACCTGACTGGAGGCAAACATGACCGCAGAAAGAATGTACATTGGTCTTCTACCGATCTCCTACATGGACATGAGGGAGCAGATAAAAAAGGTGGGATGATAGCCAACCTCGCTAAATGACGAGGTGACCAGAGGGGTAACCCCGAACCCTACGACATAGATACCGAGTCCGAGTGCCGCCTGAAGCTCAGTGCAATGTAAATCTTGTGTCAAGGATGGAGTGCTGATTGCGAACGTAGACGCGGCTGCGGCTGAGGAGTACTGTAAGCGCAAGTCGTGAAATACGGCGAAGCACAGGCAAACCACCTGTCGATCCAGCAAAGTAACAGGCAGTCAGAGTGATGGCCCACTTTTTGAAGAGAGGATAGTTCTGAGGATTTCGTCGATCCCCGTCTTCGAACTCGACCTGTCAGATATGAATGATGCGCGACGATGGACAGGAGCGGGAAGGATACATAAACGATCTTCTCTTCCACACTGGGCACAGGATGTGGTGTGAGAGACGCGCTCGAAAGAATGCCGCCAGACATTAGATCGCAAGAAAGTGGTGCACGGTGGATGCCAGGAGAACTGCAGGTAGGATGTTCGAGCGAGCAATGGAGCACTCCAGAGTGTCCGCTCTGTATAAATTAGTGCGGCGTAAGCGCTCCCATTGGGGACGCGGTTACCGTATCCCATGCATGAGTAGGGCAGGGCGCAACCACGACCCCGAAGAGACCCCAAGGAAGGGCATGATGCCGTCAAAGCTTGGGCTGCAGGTCGAGTGCGTGGACTTGCCATGTCGTTGGGATCACCAGAGTCGGGCCAGATTGCCGAAGGGGCTCAACCTTGGCCCGAGAGCAATAGTGTCCGGCGTAGTTGCGTCATGACAGACACAGCCCTGCAAGTGGACATGTCCCCATCACTGACTAGCCCACGATATGTCAACGCAATGCGCTTACCAACACGTCGACAACGCTGCACCTGGGAACAGCATTCCAATCAGCAGCCTCACCCCATGCTGCCTTTGACGAGTGGCCGCACAAATTCTCAACCAACTTGTGGGACTCGGACTCTAGAAAGCGAGGCTTCCCACGCCGATACCGCACTTGGTGCCCCACACCTTCCAGCTCTTCAGTCCACCTTATCGGGGTCCGAGGCGCTTGGCCATGCCGTCGGTTACTCTTTTGAGGCGTTCGTTGCAACTTGTCCCCGCTCTGCGCCCCCCCCCGTTTGTTCATCACCTAATCTCCCTATACATTTACACCAAGGAATTACCTCCAGGCTGTCAGTGCCACATTGCCCGCTGTCAGCGCTCTCGCCCTCATATGTCTTGCACTGTCCAACCCCGTGCCGGTAGTTACGTCCCAGTCTGTCGCACACACACGTCAGAATGGATAGGGGCCATACCAGAAAGGGAGGTGAGACCGGCCCGCAGCGGGCCACCGTTTCACGTGCGTGCACCAGCTGCTGGTGCGGGTCCCGTCGTTATCTGCCAGTGTCCTGTCCCATCCTGCTCTGTACTGCGTGTGTCGGCGTGTGGGCTCACCTAGCTATGCTTGTGCGCGCATGACGCCGTCTTCCGACCGTCACGCACGTCATCGACCGTCTCCTCTCTATGGTGCAACACGGACAGGCTTATCGTGTTTGGGCAAGGGATCTACCTAGACGCGACGTCTCAGACCCCTGCCAAGCCGTCCTCGACCCGTTGAACGCACCACACCTTTCTCGCCGACATGTTCGTCCCATCGTAATGCATCGTGCTGGTATACAATGGTCCGTGCCCGTGCAGTGTGGTGTGCTTGACGCATTCCCAAAAGACATGTGGGTGCGGGCCGTATGGACTTGCTGGCGCTGGGCCGGGTTTCCAACCCTGGTTGCGATGGGGCGAATTGGATGGCAGGATCGGCGCTAGAGGCGTCCGCCGTCAAACGAGCAGCGTTCAAAGGCGAGGGAGACTCCCCGATGTGCCCGCACGGGCACTCCTCACCAGAGCTCATCCTACGCTGTCTGCGCCCTTCAACTCCATCAGTCTTTGCAAGCCGTGAGTGCATCGAATCCGGAACGCGATCAACGTCGGAGATTCATGGCCTCTTCAGGTCGGGATACCCTTGTCGGATTTCTTTCTCCAACGCGCAGGTGAGGTTGATTGATTGATCAGTGCTGGATGGCATGAATGTCTATCCTTTGACTCTTCTGCCAGGACTCATTGGGACAAGACTCAGCTGCGGTTCGCATGCGCTCAGGACCAGGCGACAGTAATGCTGACAGATGCTGTTAGCAATCAGACGCACAATTGCGTCATTCTTGTTCCAGGTGTCCGATCAGTCAGCAGGCGCTGCGCAGACTCGGAGTATAAGTGACCGCGCATTGCTCTCAGAAAATGCACCTCGTCAGAGACCCCACCCATGAGTGCCATCACGCTGTACACTGCCAAGGTACGATCGTCGACGCAGACAGTCCTCGCTCGGCTGACGCGCTTATCTCTTCGGATCAGGTCTGCCCCTACGCACAGAGGGTATGTCTTGCCAGAACATAGTACAGCGCTTACTGACTGGGAATGAAAAGGTCGAGATCGCTCTCACGGAAGCCAAGGCCAAATTCAAGGCATATCAGATCGATCTGGGGAACAAGCCCGAGTGGTATGCGCCCAGGGTGAACCCGGCGAGCAAGGTAGCGTCCCGTTCTGAACGCACTCGCGACGTTTCTCATCCATGCCCTCCAACCTGCACGGACGTAGGTACCGGCCATTGCGTATGGTGGGCCTGATGTTCCGCCCGAGGACCCATCCCCCGAATCCGTGAAGCTCGCAGAGTCGCTCGTTCTCGTCGAGTTCGTCGCCGATCTTTTCCCCGAGGCCAACCTCCTCCCAAAGGACCCCGTTCACCGCGCACAAGCCCGATTCTTTGTCGAGGTCGTCAGCTCCAAATTCATCCCCGCCTGGGCCAAGTTTATCGTGCGCGGCGAGGGGTACGCGGACCTCTTGGCAGCGATCGAAGCGATTCAGGACATCCTGCCAGCCAGTGCGCCCTATGCTACTGGGGAGCAATACACCATTGCGGACATCGCCATCACACCGTTTGTCGCTCGGCTGCAGCTTGCCGTCACGAACGAGCTTGGGAAGTACCCAGCCGGGCAGGGCAGCGAGTTCCTAAAGGCGTACGGTGACGCCAGGTATTCCAAGTTTGATGCGTACGCACGGCGCCTCTTGGATCGCTCGAGCTTCCGGAGCACGTTTCATGAGGTATGTCGGTCCGTTGTGAAGACCTCATACGCCTGATTTCCGGACACTGAATGTTACGGCCATCCAGGAGTACCTCAAAGACACCTATGCAAAGCGCTTTGCACGAGCATAACCACCACTAGGAAGGTTCCAGTGTGAGATTAGTGATTGTACTTTTAATGAACGGTGTAGTTCGTATGTATGTAGTTCAGATGCGGGGAGGATGGATAAATGGATTTGTCTCACTGGCTGTACGATGAACAACAACAGGTGAAATTCCAAGGCAATGCCAACAGCTTAGCCAGTTCACTGAACTGAGACACGGCACATTCCAGGCCAGCTGCAGAGTGCCGGTGCGAATCCAAGCGTGATCTGTACGGTCGCCAAATGTGAGTGCCCGTGTGCGAGGTGGATTCACGTGCGCATGTGGATCCGTGTCGTCGGATCCCCAATGGTAGGCCTGGAGGGAAAATGAACAATGGTTGAAACGCGGAAGAGTGTTGGAAGACGCCAAGAACGAGCTACGCACATACGAAGCAAGGAGTATGTGATAGCCCTGAGGTTTTCGTCCAACCCCATTCAGCACGGAGCAACTTGAATATCTCGTGGCGGCATTCACACATACAGCCTCGTCATGGTGAACCGTGCCTCGGTGGGTAAATTTCGACGGAACGGGAGACGTTGATTTGGGGGATCACGTCATGATGATTCTGATCCATTGACTCGAAGTGTCCGCCAACCTGCTGACCTTTTCCTTTGGGGGCAGACCCATATAAGCGAAATGTTCACACACTTCCGGCTCGCCCCATTTTTTTTTGCTGAAGAATGTGATTCTGGATTGCATGGGCCGAGCTCGACACCAGCGAGATTCTGTGGGGACGAGACTTGGCTTTGGGGATAGCGCCGCCGCGCGGGACGGGGGCAAAGCAAGATGTTAATAGATATACGTTGACAACCGTCCCCCAATCACTCAGCAGACGCCCTCAACTCTCAGACTATAAGTAGACGTACCAAGTCGCGCTCAAAGAGCAATAGAACCCATCTCTCGTCCTCGTCCACTGCCCCTTTCAGCCATCCATGAGTGCCATCACTTTGTATACCGCCAAGGTACGGGAGTCGGCGAAAGTCATCCTTGTTTGGCTGACCGACTTGCCTCCTTGGGTTAGGTCTGCCCCTACGCGCATAGGGTACGTTTTGCTAGAGCGTGATAGCGCCTACCACGACATTCATCGACCGGATTAAAAAGGTTGAGGTTGCCCTCACAGAAGCCAAGGCCAAATTCAAAGCCTACCAGATCGATCTGTGGAACAAGCCCGAGTGGTATGCGACCAAGGTGTACCCCGCGAGCAAGGTAGCGTCCTGTTCTTGACACCATCGGGCCATACGGCACCGTTCATCATCCATGTTCTTCCTACACAAACGCAGATACCTGCCCTCACGTACGGTGGACCCGATGTTCTGCCAGAGAGCCCGTCCTCAGAATCTGTGAAGCTCGCAGAATCGCTCGTCCTCGTCGAGTTCGTCGCCGATCTCTTCCCCGAGGCCAACCTCCTTCCAAAGGACCCCGTGCTCCGTGCGCAAGCACGGTTCTTCGCCGAGGTTGCCAACTCCAAGCTCGTCCCTGCCTATACAAAGTTCGTCGTACGTGGCGAGAGCTATGCAGACCTCTTGGCGGCCATCGAAGCAATCCAAGACATTTTGCCAGCCAATGCCTCCTACGCCATCGGGGAGCAGTTTACCATCGCAGACATCGCCATCGCACCGTTCCTCGTTCGACTGAGACTCGCCGCCACGAATGAATTGGGGAGGTACCCGGTTGGACTAGGGAACGAGTTCCTGAAGGCGTATGGTGGCGACGAATATGCAAAGTTCGATGCGTACGCTCAGCGCGTCTTGGAGCGTCCAAGCCTCCAAACCACATTTGATGCGGTTCGTCGCCCCTTCGCCAGCGTGTAGAGTCTCACAGGCTGATTTCCGGGGTTCGGCTTGTCTAGGAAGACCTCAAGAGCGTCTACGCGAAGCGATTCATACGAGCATAGGGGTGCTCGAGTATGAGATAAATGCTTTCAGATGATAAACGAGGCAGCCTATCCGCAATGGGAATGGATGGATGGATATGTTTCATTGGTCGTGCGATGATTAACGCGTGAATCCGGAGGGCCAAAGACAATTGATGTGGTACCAACTCGGTCGGTGCATTTGGGTCCTGCATGACTCGATTGTAGATATTGGATATATATAAAACGCGAGTGGCAGTCTGAGTTCGATCGTGATTCTAGAAACTGCTAGATACTGAGCATTTCCCGTATGCGATCGATTTCACCTGCATGTCACCCGGTCGCTGTGAACCTGTTCTGTCAAGTCTCTGCCCACCTATAGTAATTAGTGCTGATGGCGAGAATACGCCGATCTCTGGAAATGTTGATCCATACTTTGAATCACGAGCAAAGCTTGTCAGGTCCCAGAACTTGTGTGGCAAGCGAAAGTGTTGGCTACCAGTGCGTGCAGTGGAGTAGGGCCAAGGGTGTCAGCTGAAGCTTGGGAGCAAGAACGAACCACTGGTCGCCGCTGCTTAGCACAACTATCGGGTCAAAACACAAACACACCCTAAGCAGCGCACAAGATCTCCACCAAAAAGCTTGCTTTGCTGCGGGAAACATGAGCCACGGAGGGAAAGGTGTTTCATTGAGCCGCAAGGCGGATGGGAGCAAGAATGAGAGGAAGTCGCTCGGCAGTCGCTCGGCACAAAAGTTGCAAGTGGCACGTGATTGTTCTTTGTGTAGTGCGGAGCCACTGGCGCTGTCTTGCTAGACTCCCGAGCCTCGAAGGAGCTCCCCGATGCATGCAGCTTGTTTATATCCGCAAACTTTGAAATCTTCTAGGGTCTACTGCTCCGCACTGAGGTACTCCGAGTGCTATGTGACTTCTGCACGGTCGCTGGCAAGCCGGTTCTTTGGGATATCGTTGTGGTAACTACCACCTTTTGTGGACTCGTCGCTTGCTCTTGGGCCCTCCTAGTTGATCCAGCTGCTGTGCAATTACACAAGCCTGCTCCTCCTTCCCACACATTGCGTTTCGCGCCTCCAGTTTTCCCGCTCAGCACGGAGCAACCCGGTCATCTTTTGTATAGCCTTGCTGCAGTGCCCTATACCTTGATGGGTAAATTGCCAGGGAATACACGGGTTGGGGGAACGTTAATTTGGGGGATCACGTCACAACCACGCCCGTTGACGACTTTGGATTGGGGTAGATCTCTGGAAGCAGCCTCATGCGGTGTTCCAGGCGTACCCTATATTTCGTTGGGGAATGCTGACACGAATGTGATTTGGATTTACGGGCCGAGCACAGCGTCAACGAGGAGCAGACCTCCACAAGATGAGAGCGAGATTATCTCGAGACCGCCGGTCCAGGGGGTGGAGAGGTCCGGTTTGCCTTAGACAGGCACAACGCCACCACACGTGTGCTCGGGAGTCGAGTATGTGGGCCGCTCGACGCTTGTCTAGTAGGCTTTGCAGCGTTGCAACACAGTCCCCAGGATGTCATTTTCTCAGCGATGAGGGTAATCCCGATGCACGGGATTTGGGGTGGAGCTTTGAAGCGGATGCTGACAGAGGTGTGCATACGTTTATCAGTCGGACCGGACCAGTGCGATCAGTGATCGCGCGATCGCGTCATTCCTGAGGCTCAAACATATGAGCAGACACTGGGCGCCGACTCTCGCAGACTATAAGTAGACCTACCAGGTGATGTTCAGAAAACAGCAGAGCACTTTTCGTCCTCATACAGCCCAGACTCCCTTCCTCAATGAGTGCCATCACTTTGTATTCCGCAAAGGCATGTCTGTCGACAAAAGATCATCCTCGCCCAACTGACTGAATCGTTTCCCTCGTCAGATCTGCCCCTTCTCACACAGGGTATGGTTGTGGTCGCACGTTATACCTACGATGCTCATTGATCGAGTTAAATAGGTCGAGATCGCCTTATCGGAAGCGAAAGCCAAATTCAAGCCCTACTATGTCGACTTATGGAAGAAGCCCGAGTGGTACGCGGTCAAGGTGAATCCAGCAGGCAAGGTAGCGTCCCGTTTCCAACGCCATCGTGTCGTTCCTCATCTATGTCCTCCAGCTGCCCGCCATCGCATACGGCGGGCCTGACGTACCGCCCGAGGACCCGTCGCCCGAGTCCGTGAAGCTTACCGAGTCCCTCGTCCTCGTCGAGTTCGTCGCCGATCTCTTTCCTGAGGCCAACATCCTCCCAAAGGACCCTGTTCGCCGCGCACAAGCCCGGTTCTTCGTCGAAGTCGTCAGTTCCAAGTTCGTCCCCGCCTACATTAAATTTGTCGTCCGCGGCGAGGGTTACGCAGACCTCTTGGGGGCCGTCGAAGCCATCCAAGACATTCTGCCTGCCAACGCCCCTTATGCCATCGGAGAGCAGTTCACCATCGCAGACATCGCCATCACGCCGTTCATCGCCCGGTTGAAACTCGTTGCTGCGAACGAGTTGGGGCGGTACCCCGTCGGGCAGGGCAGCGAGCTTCTGAAGGTGCTCGATGACGATGAAAAGTATGCGAAATTCAATGCCTATGCGCGGCGCGTCTTGGAGCGTCCGAGCGCCCAAGCCACGTTTGACGGGGTATGTTGCTTTACTGCCAACGCGGAAGCCTCCTCGTTGTTTGTGTGCTGAATGTTCGGGTCACAGGGCATCAAGGAGACCTATGAGAACTGGTTTGGGAAAAGATTATGAATAGTGAGGGGTTGGAGGCTGCGACCTGCATGCGGGCTCTGATGTGCCAGCAACCTAGTCTAGGACGTACCTGTGAGGCCGACTCGATCATATGATGAATCGATGATCTATACACGAACCCAGACATCCAAAGATGCCACGACGTGGCATCGATTCATTTAGTCTATCGTGTTCCGGCCTAGAATGGAGACTCGAACGGCTGAACAGCAGTTTCAATATTTGTAGGCTGAGCCAGGTTAGCGCCGAAAAAAGGAATAGGTTACTTTCGAACTAGCACTCTCAACCAATCAGATGCCCGATCCCGTACTCACAAGCGTCGGGTAGGCTTTGAGTTTCTCACAAACCGCTAATTGCATATAACTCGTTCCACCGATTTGAAGGGCGTGGTCTTGGGCTATCGGAGGCTGAACCGTGCTCTTCGGTCAGCAGGGAACGGTAGAATGTCGCCCGTGCCAATCATGGCACGAGCGGTGCGCAGAGAAATGCAGCTGACAGCGTGGGCCAGAGGCTGTGTTTTTTTTTTCTTACCGGTGCGACATCGGATGTGTGCTGATATGGCTCATAGACACGTCACGAGATCTGAGATATCGGCTCTAGCAAGTTCGAGGTTCTGAGCTCCCGTGTGTATTTGAAGATGTAGATGGCACTGCGTGGTCAACTTCAGCTGTCTCTGAACATCATGCGCCACCGTGTTCCCGGATCACCAGTGAGTGCCGGCTTTCGTATCCACCCCCTGCGTTTGCATCGGGTCGTGGAGAGTCACTGGAGATCCGAGGAGATAACTGTTGACACCAGACACTTGTCTCGCCACAGTCGAGGTCCTGTGAGCCGTGTTACTGAACTGGGACTCATGGCATACGCGCCCAATAGTTCCTAACAACGCGGCTCTACCACTGGACCACGTTGACAGTGCCGCACGCAACATGTTTTGCATGTCATACCTCGTAACGATCCTCCGATCCGTGCCAGCTGTATCATGTCTGTGGAGTCCCCCGCCGATGCCATCCTTCTTACCCCTCCCTCAAGTTGACAATCATTCTTTTGCGATAGCACCATCGAGTCTCTTGACCGCGTCCGCTCATTGATCATCCGTATTGGCGTCTCCCGGTGGGTTCCCATCAAGGCCATGAGCTCCGCGACAACAACCGCTGTCATCAACCTCCGGGAGAACGACTACTCTACTGGTGCGTTAGTTGCTACGTGAAACATCTTTTTGAACTCATTGAGGACCACAAGTTGCTCTGCTCACTGTCATCGCATATGACTATGGTGAGGAATGCAAACGCATCTATATCCATGTCACCTTTCTTTCTGTCAAGAAGAGATCAGGGCTGACTCCTCATGCGATCAGTCCTCATGCTCCCTAGAGAGGCGTGTCCCCCGTCCTGTTTGGGAAGATGCTTGCCACTTGCTGACGATTTGTATAGATTGATTACATTTGGGTCAGCAGACGTGTTGTTTTCCGCGACGAGTGTCTAACAGGAACACAGAACAGACGCTGGAGCATGGTGACTGTGCTATTTATTCTTGTGTGTATCGCAGTTTTCCTGTGTACACTGCCTGGATACTCAGACGTATGCCGAGTTGATTAATATTGTTCCATAGGTCCGCTACTGTGGTCTTTATATTGTCTTGTGCGTGAATGCCCGCTCCGGCTAGTCCGAAATGCTGACCCCAGGGAGAAACTTCATCAGTATTTTTACTCTAAGTATGTTACAATTCAAGATTCCTGATTATTTGATCTGACCCGTTCCTTGAAAGTGTGGAGTTCCTTCTTACCTGGACCTGCCGAAGTGAGTCCTCCTGTCATATGCCATTCGTTATACTGAATTCCAATATCGCCAGCTGTGTGTATCTAACCTCTGTGGACTTCCGAGCGACTGATATTCCTCTAACAGCTGTGAGCGAATTGCGCAATGTTTATCATCATAGGCCCTGTTCAAGCATATTTTCAAGGCAAAAGACTCTATATCGCGTCAGTAGGAGTACTCGCTGTTTGGATAGCTGCTGCGGACGGTGAGTCGCTGATGCAGTTTGATCTCGAGCAACAACGTATAACGCCGACTCGAGTGGTGATGATGCTTCGCGTTTGGGCGATATATAAGCACTCAAAGATCATCCTCTATGTGCTCATCACGTTTTGGGTCATCGAGATGGTACCGTCCATCTTGGCTGGTATCATGTATCCGAGCGACACGTTGGGTGCGTGACAGTTGACTCCTCGTGCGTCATCTATGGACGGGTGTCCGTGGACGTCCTCCTTGTACAGTGATAGTCGTCCCAGTGTTAGATCACGCATACTGCAAGGTAGCGGCCGCATCGGTCGCCTGGACAGAAGCTTCCGCCATATCCGAGATTATTAGCGGCGGGGTTATGTGCTTCCTGGTGCTCTTCGAGCACGCAAGACGTGCGATCGAGAGGTACAGACTCACCAAAAGGTTGCACTTCAACCAATACCTGAACCTATTCGCCATCCAGAGTGTCCTCTACTTTTGTTTGTGCGTCTCTGGTTCCTTGTGTGCACCAGGAACCAAGGCTGACGGTGGTGACAACTTTGTTTTCGAAGCATCGTCCTTTTCAACCGTACTGCGATCCTTGTCGCCTCGGGGCAGTTCCAGACGCAAGGATGGAGTGCGCTCTTTGCGATCCCTCTGGAATACCCCCCCGTGTTCGCCCTCACGCCTCGGTTCATCATGAGCGTCCGGACGTTGCGTGAGGACTCTGAAGACGACACTCAACGTGAGGCGACCGGCATCGAGTTTGCCACTTTGTCACGATTGTATCCCGGTGATCACTGTGGGACGGAGATTAGTGGTACGAGGGAGCAAGATCACCTAGGGGACGAGGAGACACCAATAGAAGAGCGGCATGATTAGTAACTGCAATCACAGAGCGCCGAGTGAAGGAGATTAGACGGGGAAACGTCGTATGACTACGGTACATATGTTGATTGTAGAGCGGAACGATGGCGAGAATCGCGTGTCCTCTCGCACTCCCGACAGAGGTGGATTATTTCTTTCCTTCGGGAATGATCAGTAGCGGGTTTGATGGAACTTGGTTACTTACCCGCATTCCCACGTATCGTGAACGAACCCGCTAGCCACTCGTGGGCGGGGATACGGACCAGCCGACTCGGAGCCCCCGCGCAATCGTCAGGCATGGAAGTTGACCGGTGACCTGGCACGGGGATAGAGAGGGACCGTCGCACCAATTACCTCATCCTCACGGGGGGTCCGCACCCGAGATATCGCTGCCATCATATCGGCGGTCCTTGCCAGGCGGTTTCAAGGCGGGCGGGGGAAAAAGGGCGGGGACACCATTATGGGTTAATGCACTGACCATCGTGACTGCGATGGCTGAAAAGTTATGGACGCTATGACGTTACATCACATTCACTTGACCGGACCTTTTAAGTGAGAAAGACTATGTGCTCTTAACGGATAGTCTCGGGCGAGATGGTCACCTACTAATTTCGCTAAAATAAGCTTGCGTCTTTATTTGGGTACTGATTCTGGACGGATCAAACCGTCCCTCAGGGGCCGAACCATGAGCACGTCGGAGTGACAGAAGATGTGACATGGCAGGTCCCTTGAGCTGGGAGGGATCTACGGACAGAGGCTCACAGGCACTGTGTCGTGGAACGAATTCCTTGCCGCCCGACTTGCGGAGATTGGACGCCCCGAAGCCCTTCATCCTGGTGTTTCAAATGTGTCGATTGCACACGATGCTACACAGATTTGTGGCATCGTAGGGTGCATATCAACAGCAAAGGAAAACCTACGCTCATCCTAGGATGGTCGTGAGTCGCGACCTTTCGAATATTCAAAGTCCCGCTCCTGAGCAAAGGAGATTTCATGCAGGTTACTGAGGTAAACTTGCAGGCCTCGGACAATGGGAAATTATGTTACGAAATAGGAATAAACAATAATTTTCAAGTCCGCGACGTTGAAAGGAAAGTCTAAAAGAGGCAAGTGTTATTGGACAAAAGCAGGACAAGGACAATGAGACTCAGAACGACAAAAGGCCACGGATGGGGCCCAGTCTATTACCGCAAGTATCCTATTGTCTCTCCTCGGCGACGCAGCTTATTATCGCGCCGCCGTCCTGGCGATATATAGCTTTCGACTGCACTGCGCACCGTCCTTCGCCTCTTGCATGATTCAGACCTCGAACCAGTCTGCTCACGTCTCATACAGCCTCAAGATCATCCACACCGCCGCTCCCAAGTCGTTGTTCAATCCTCCGCACACGAACACGGTCTGAAATGGTATCTCGTACGTTGTGACATAACCACCATTTTAGTTTACAGAGAGGCTGACGTGTCTAACAGTCTTCCCTCGCGCTTCACTCCAGCGTTCTTCTCGTACTCGCACTCGGAAGCATTCTATCTCTATGGATGCAGAAATTGTGTGTGCGCCTGTCACACCTCCGCGCTCTTCTTCCCTCGTCCGCCAAAAAACACGACCTCCGCCACTCCAAATCATCCCCGAACTGTCAGAAAACGAGCTCGACATCAACGGGTCTCCCACCTACTCTCAAGCAACAGCGCGTCCGGCAAATTTTCCTCCGCAGCAGCTACAGCTAGAGTCTTCTCGAATCACACTTTCTGCTTACACCTTTTCCATCGACGATGCGTTGCTCATATTCGGTAGTGATACGCCTCGCTCTCCCGCACTTTCCGCTTCGTCTTCAACAACTGATGGTGCCTCGAGCGAAGGCATACCTACCACCCCTGGGACATCGGATGATGAAGGTGATTGTGACCCGATGTTCCTCGCTTCTCGTTCCCGCCCTCAGCCCCTCGCCATCCGACCTCTGTGTATCGCCAAGGCCCGATCCTCGGTTTTCCAGGAAGACGACGATAATGACAGAGGCTCTGAAAAGGAAGAGGCGGCCTTCGGCATCCCACTGACCGAAGTACAGCCCGAGGATGAGGCAGCGACGGCAATCTTCGAGGAGTCAGAACAAGACTTTTATACTCACGAGTTCGGAGACTTTATTTCCCTCTCACCTGTCTCCCCTTCCGATTCTTCTCCTGCACGTCGGGACTCCCTCATCCTTGATTCCGAGGTTTTCCCCATTGTCGCTCAGGTTCTCAAACCAAAATCTCGGGGACGTAGCAGACACTCAAAGCCTCTTCCTCTTCTCCCTCCTGTTACTCCTCCCCTCTCTTCCTTCCCTGGGATTTCAGCCCTAGTGCAGACAACTGCCCATACGTCTGTTGTCCGCCGGAAGCGCAATGTCTCGTCGCTTCCCAACTATACTCCATCACCTCCTGCTGAGTCTCGCCCTCTTCCTCGAACGGCAGTTCCCGAAGATGTTGAGGATGGCGCGCTCTCTGAAGATGGCTTTGATATCCCTTCTCATGGGATGACTGTTGGCGAGGAGGCGCATGACGTTGAAGAGGGCACAACTTTGTATTCTCCATCTTCTCTCATATACCCTGCCGTCATCAGCGCTCACCTACTCGCGCCTGCAATCCCAGAAACACCACTCGTTGGCATGTACGGTGAGGTGGCACTTCCACGTTCGAGCACGGACTCAGATGGCCCGCGTTCTTCCATCGACTCTGCCATGTCCTTTGCATCGTCATCCCCTTCAGATACACCCCTTTCACCCTTCTCCTTTCCCAGCACTCCTTCGTTTGAGGACCATGAATTCGAGGCTGCAGATCGCTTGCGCAGCCGTTGGTCCTCCAGCACGTTGGGATCCATGGTTGCCGAGCAACCGCGGACCACGCTTCTCACCCCCCTCAGGAATGTTCTTGGTTCTCGCGTCCGTCGGGTCCCTCTCCAGAAGGCTCCACCACAGACACCCTTGCAACCCACGCCGTCCAAGTCCCCAAAGAACAAGCAGGAGTCTCCCGCCACGCCATCGCCACCGAGCACGCCGGAGAAGCGCGCTCGTCGTCATCGGTCGCAGGCGTCGACCTCCAGTGCGGGTTCATCCGAATGTGGGAGCCACGACGGGTCACCGAGTGGCCGGCATAGGAAACCCATCCCCATGTTGATGTTCCTGCGTGCCTCTTAGAGGAATTCACCTCTAGATGGTTCGGCGAAGCAAGATGCACCTTTTTTTTATATTCGTGGCTAGATCGACTCAACGGTTTTTTTATTCATTCACTCCTATCACACACACACTCTTCCTCTGGGCCTTATCGCGTGACGCGGGAACACGTTATTGTTATCGCTTCCTGCATTCCTTCGTTTTTTGTTTGTCTACCATCACTGCATTTTCGCACTCATTCCATGCATCAAGTGGTATTTATACACACGGACACATACGCACGTTGCTGTAGCCTATATATACTACCGTTGGGTGCGTCGCGTACAGGCGCGCGTTCCTTCATACCTTTGTCTCTCTCTTGTAGCTATAGTGTATCGAAACGAGATGAACTTTTTTTTCTTCGTCGCTCGAAGGCGTGGAGGCGGACAATGTTGCAGGTAAGACAATGGGGTCGAAAGCTGTAAGTACTCGGTCAACAGCGCACACCAGGCTGGGGCGACTACTTTCCGACAGGCAACATTCTCACACAAGAGCCAGAACCATCGACGTCTGAGGTGGTACCTGCACTCGTTGCCACACAGAATTCTGCACAATAATATTTGCTGGACTCACAGCCAGTCTCGCAATACACGAGAAGTGCGGATGAAAGAGCCCTTCGATTTTCAGATGCCAATACACCCGTCTACAACCAAACACTATCATCTGCGTGGACCCTCTGGTGGTATATCGTACATGACGCATTTCATTGCTGACTTTAGTTCTCACTGTATCTGGCCCTCCAAAGTTCCTCACGACGGTCCTAGACCACGAACACATGCAAAATCAGCATCCAACGTGGAGTGATCGAGGATAAAAAGGAAAAAAAAGGGGGGGGGGGGCCGCTCACAAGATCGATCACCGTCCTCACGCTCTCCCTGTTCCACAGTGCCATCTGGTACCTGCTTAACCTCGCAAACTTGTCCTCCGCCAACAGCTTGGCGAGCCTCTCCCCCGTTCCAGGTTCGGCGTTCCCGAGATTGGTCCTGGCACAGAGCACAATAGGCGCCAGAATGGGCACGATCGCACAGTCCGCGATGGTAAAGTCCTTTCCGATGGCAAACTCGCCGCCATCGACCGCGTCTGGGTCCGGAAGGAGACCCTGTATTTTTTCCAGCCCTTCAACAAGCCTCTCGAACGTCCCTGGGGTCTTTTTCGGAAACTCTGGCAATAGAACTTCCAAGGAACGAACGACGACGTCCATGAAGAACCGTGCGCGAGCCCGTGCGATCGGGTCAGACACGGGAGGGAGGAGGGTGGAGGAGGGGAAGAGGTCGGCTAGAAACTCGAGGATCACGTAGGACTCTGCGAGCTTGAACGAAAGTGGGGACGGCTCTTCGGGCGGGACCTTTGGCCCGCCATAGGTGATCGCAGGAATCTACAAAGGTCTGAGATCTCGTTTCGCCATTGTGGACATGCGATTATACCGACCTTTCCTGTCACCGGGCTGGCTTGCGCGAACCACGCTGGCTTGTTGTAAATGTCTAGTCCATGTGCGGTGTACGATGCACCAGTTTCCAGCAGTGCGATCTCGACCTGCGGCATTGCGGCAATTAGGTCCATATGTGTACTTAGAGCGAGGTGATCGACAACATACCCGAGAGCAGAAAGGTGATGTCTTTGACCATGCATCAGGCAATCAAACCATCAAGAGAATCCTGACGCCTACCTTGCGGGTATCGTGATAGTAAGTGATTTGCTCTGGCATGTTGCTTTGCTTATGGAGGCCTTTCAAGCTGTTAGCTGTTGGGTCATATATACTCTAATTTAGGACTCAGCTCCGTGAGAGGGTCCGGCCCAGCTGCACGAGTCATTCCGAGGCTGGCACTGGAAGGACGGGGCCTTTCCGCAGTCGCGACACAGTGACGATGACATGATCCACGTCATGCCGCGTGCATACGTGGCCTGCTAGCCGGCGGCGTGCATTATGTATTGGCGGTGTCTCTGACTACTAGGTGGCGACTATATGCTATCATTTCTCAGCAAGCTGATAGCTATGAAGTTTAGTCGCATATATGCTACCACACCATGGCTCGGTGCTCCGAATCAGTTCCTAGCGTTACCTCTGCGGTTCGTCACAAGTTTGATAGTTGCTTCTCTGCAAATATTCACCATCTGGAGGTGCCCGGCGCTATCAGAAGCATGGTTCAGCGCCTCGTCTGATTCGGACCCCTGGGCCTTGATTGTCTGATTATTTCCGCTTTTGGGGTTGCGGAGGACTCTATGGCTATTGACATCATGGTGCGTCCACAGCAGTTCTACATTTGGAACACTGGAATGACATTGAGTCGCCTCAGACCCCAACGTCGACTTGAATCCTCGGCATCGGGTCCCAATGAGACCGGCGAGCGGGCAAGTTTCTAAGCGGTAATCACGTGTGATTTTTTTTTTTCGTTCAGATCTCTCGTTGTCGTGCTGGGAATATACAAGCAAATCTGCAAACGGAGCGCCCCGGTGCTGAGTGACATCGGTGAGGACACCTCCGATCGTGCATTTGATATACTTTGACCTGGTAGGTGGGGCTATGTCCTGCAAGAACACCTGGCTGACGCACGAATATTTCCCAGTCATACAAGATACCGCAGACGCAGGAAAGACTCTGACCGAGAATGAACTACAGGTGCTTCGACCAGTCTCCTCGAGATCCAAGTCCGTTTATTAAAAGGGTTGATAGAAAACAGTGGTGTTTCGGGCCCATTGTTTGTCCCAGCCGACTCTGAGATGGATGCATCCGTCCGTTCGAGGTGGGTCCCGTAGTCACATCCTGAGACGCGACGAACGAGTTTCCAGACAGACTGGACCCGAAGCTTCTCTCTCCATCGGCACCGATCCTCTTCGACGCCGGCGTGAACTGAGCGATCTCTGCGGAGGACGAAGAAGCGAGGTTTATGCTGAAGAAAATGAATGCGAGCGAGAGGGTTCGCGCGATGTACAACCCCACGGAACAGTTTGGGTATGAAGCACACATGGGTTCACGGCTGTGTTGGCACGGGACGGACTTGGGGCTCGTCGGAGCCTTGGCAGACCGTCTGCCAGATCAAAGTTACTTATGAACGCGTGTATTGGACATTATGTCATCTATGGTATTGACCCAAGGTCATACTGAATCGGATCATTGTAGCGCGGAGTCAGCTCCATCAGTTGTCCAGCTCTTCCCCTTTTTATCTCATGCTATCATCCTGTTATGCAAATCTTTCTCTTGACCAGTCCTACTAGCAAGGTAGTCAACCAAACGATGCTCACACTGGCGCTGTATATTTTAGAAGCCTGGGCTGGTCCTTCCGCCTCTGTTGGCTCCACGTCACTGCAGCACACGTATGCAGAAGATAATTACAAGCGTGAGGGTAGAGTCTAGGGCGTAGATAGTTTCACAGTAACATACCACACCTCCTCTTTGCGCAGACCGGTAGGCACCATTGAGCCCAGTTTGTTCTCTGGCACCAGACTAAGCCAAAAGTTGTCCGTAGTGCAATGCAAAGAACGGCCCCCGGCCGGCCCTCGACCACCAGTTTGTGCGGTGCACCGAATGTGTATATGAGAGGGCGGAGCACGACCTGCCCGTAAATGCGCTGTAGCCGATGGGCATTGGCAATACCGGAGGGGGACAAATTTGAGGTGAAGGGTGCCGCTGATGGAAAGGAACAAGAGCTGCTTATAGTCGTTCGACCGCTCCGGGTTGACGAGCTGCTCAGTTGCTATCAACTAGTGCCGGCAGCTACCAAGGGTATTTTGATGTCGTCCGTCTTGTGTTTGATTTGTACTTGTTCCGCGGTGAAACGCCGACGATGTTTAAGCAGGTTTAATTCACAGCACCTACTAGTTTCAAGGCCAACAGCGACCTGGCAATCTGACACCAGAGTGCGTAGGCTTGCTCGAGACAGGCAAACACCCCCATCTGCATGCTCCGTGATTGAGAGCGGACAGCTTGAAAGGACAGTTGTTTGCTCTGAGTTCACAGTAAGAAACCACAAGTGATGACTGCCAGAAATCCGCCCGACGGGCTCCAATCGAGGACGGGAAAGAGACTGATTAGATGAACGAAAATATTAAACCGAAGTTGTACTTGTTTATTTCCCCGACTATGCTTCATTAGACGCGACTTGGCATGCACTACTGCTATATGACAATGTCTTCGTACGCATCATGTGTTTACGACTGGGAGCGCGCTCATGTGCTCGACATTTGTGCATGACCGCCAGGTATCGGGTTTCAGTAAGAACCCTCAGACCGGTGCCTCAGCACATTCCAGCCCAGCATGCAAAAAGACTGCTGCGATATCCATTGACGACCGCCAGTCGCGTATGAGACTCGGATCAGCTTCACTCGCGCGTACAGTCCCTGGTAAACTACCAACCCGACAGGGAGCAAGAGTACGCTGGGTTGTGTTGTACTAGTACAACTGGGCAAATAGAACACGTCCAGCGCTGTCCTTCCACCATCCTTCGGGCCTCAGACACTCGTTCCTTTCCCTCACCAAGAGGATCTCGTTCGTTGAAGCGCGTCAGGTGTGCACCACGATCGACCCACTCGCCTCCGAGATCCCCCAACGCTTCATTGTCCTCGGTCTGATCGTCCTCCAATGCGACCTCCGCAAATCTAATCTCGGACGCCATCCCAGCTTGATTTGTGTCGTAACGCAACGTCATTCCGAACTCGCAGTCGACTCCACACAGACCACCACGGCAAGGACAGTCATACAGCTCCTGAACGCTGATGATGAACCGAAGCACCGCAGAGCCCAACGTTGCAATAGAAGCCGCGCTCAGAACAAATATGAGGGCGTTTACCATCGGCCCGTTCTGAACAATGGGCAGGATGTTAAAGAGAACGTTGCTAAAAGTAGTGTAGCGATCAGCCTTGCGAGGAGTAAAAAATGCAATGGGGTGACTCTTTCCGAGGATTGAAGCAAAATATACCATGTCAGATCAGCAGTCTGATATACTGATCAAGCTGCCATTCCTTTGTTGCTCTATACGTCTCGAACGGCTGTGCCTGACCAGGCGTTATATCATGATGATACCGGTTCCAAGACGATCCTCATGAGGACTACTCGCAGAGCAACCAAATCTTATCATCTAACGGGGCATGCCGCAAAAGAAGACTTGCGCCAAAGTTGATGTTCAACGCCTTGTCTGGGAACGCGCCACCTTGGCCCCAAGAGGAGGGTTGCATTAATACGGGATAAATTAAACACCAGGTAATACAATTCTTCTGCGATCGTTGTCGAGTTCTCAGACGCCAGTTCCATCGTTCAAGCAACATTGATCCCGATTAAGCCCCATGTGTACCACCTCTGATCGACCCGCCTGTGAATCTTCCACCGTGTTATCTTCGCCGTTCTGGTGCTGCTCTAATGTGGTCTCCGTGAACCTGATCGCAGACATCGTCGCGGTTTGATGTGCGTCGTGACGTGACCTTATACCGAAGCCACTGTCGATCCCGCGTAGCCCTCCATATGAGGTGTGGTGATACAGCTCTCGCACGCTGATGATGAATCGAGGCATTATCGGGCTCATCACCGCAATAATGATCGTGTTCAAGAGGAGCACCAAAGGGCTGTCTATCATCGGGCCATTCTGGAGAATAGCACCCACATTGTAGACCAAGTTTCGGGGAAATCATCCAGCGATCAGTTCTGCGAGATCGGAGAGAGATAAAGATAGCAAGGTGAAAAAAAAACGATGGCAGGTTGAAACAACGGAGTAGCAGGGGAAAACGTACACAAAGAAATAAAAAATGCCATGCTTGACCAAGAGTTTGATATATCGATTAAGTTGCCATTGTTTCGTCGCTTCGTACATCTCGAGCGCCTCCCTCAACGTCCGAGTGAGAGCGAGTGTAAACATGGTAACACCAAGAATTAATCGGGGAATAATTAGAAAGTAAGCGCCCGGGGTCCATGGAACATTTAACACAGCATTACAGAAAGAGGCGTCTTGAATCCGGTCAACCGACACTAGAGAACAGGATGAAAACCACCGGATCAATACTCTGTCGACACCACAATTTATGTCGAGACACACCTAGTAAGTGCGTATCCGGATTGATGTATATCACTCCCATAACAACTGGGATAACAGCTTGCACTATGTAAATAATCAGTAGGACCAGAAGGACTGTCCTGGAGCGATTCCATATTGCATAGATACACAGAACCATCATTACTGTGATCAAAGGTTATTGCCAAGGATTCAATGATACATACGGCAACCTACAATCTGCAGCAGCAATAAACGCCTGGAAGGTCCACGTCAAGCCAAGAAAGACTGATTTGCCTTTGGTATCTAATGAAAGTGGGAGGATGGATATGCGGGTACAGCACCACTATCTAATGAAAGTGGGAGGATGGATATGCGGGTATAGCACCACTATCCACTTTCACTTGGGGCGCAGCAACGAAGGGATGATGCACAGTGCGAGACTCACTGTACTTAGCAGAGTTTAGTCTTGGTAGAGTATCAGCACCCGAGTATGGGCACTGTGGTTGCAATAGAGTAGAGTTTAATGTGGGGCAATAGCCTCAGGTGAGGTAAGAGCGAAATGAAACCAGGGGTGAATGGTTTTAGATTCGTTACAGCATTGTGTACATTACATGCTGCTTTTATACTAGTCAGGAATCTGAGTATAAACCTA